>CM050175.1:90557684-90667398 GCA_027410445.1 Discoglossus pictus | reverse complement strand
GTATACATATGAGTCACTCGCTGTGCCACAGGCTGCCTGTTACTGCTTTATCCTGTGTATAAGAGTGTATAATATGAGTCACTCGCTGTGCCACAGGCTGCTTGTTACTGCTTTATCCTGTATATAAGAGTGTATACTTATGAGTCACTCGCTGTGCCACAGGCTGCCTTGTTACTGCTTTATCCTGTATATAAGAGTGTATACATATGAGTCACTCGCTGTGCCACAGGCTGCCTTGTTACTGCTTTATCCTGTGTATAAGAGTGTATACATATGAGTCACTCGCTGGGCCACAGGCTGCCTTGTTACTGCTTTATCCTGTATATAAGAGTGTATACATATGAGTCACTCGCTGTGCCACAGGCTGCCGAGTTACTGCTTTATCCTGTGTATAAGAGTGTAACATATGAGTCACTCGCTGTGCCACAGGCTGCCTTGTTACTGCTTTATCCTGTATATAAGAGTGTATACATATGAGTCACTCGCTGTGCCACAGGCTGCCTTGTTACTGCTTTTTGTGTATATAAGAGTGTATACATATGAGTCACTCGCTGTGCCACAGGCTGCCTTGTTACTGCTTTATCCTGTGTATAAGAGTGTATACATATGAGTCACTCGCTGGGCCACAGGCTGCCTTGTTACTGCTTTATCCTGTATATAAGAGTGTATACATATGAGTCACTCGCTGTGCCACAGGCTGCCTTGTTATGCTTTATCCTGTGTATAAGAGTGTATATATGAGTCACTCGCTGTGCCACAGGCTGCCTTGTTACTGCTTTATCTGTGATAAGAGTGTATACATATGAGTCACTCGCTGGGTCACAGGCTGCCGTGTTACTGCTTTATCCTGTGTATAAGAGTGTATACATATGATTCACTAGCTGGGCCACAGGCTGCCTTGTTATGCTTTATCCTGTTATAAGAGTGTATACATATGAGTCACTCGCTGTGCCACAGGCTGTCTTGTTACTGCTTTATCTGTGTATAAGAGTGTATACATATGAGTCACTCGCTGGGCCACAGGCTGCCTTGTTACTGCTTTATCCTGTGATATAAGAGTGTATACATATGAGTCCACTCGCTGTGCCACAGGCTGCCTTGTTACTGCTTTATCCTGTAGTATAAGAGTGTATACATATGAGTCACTCGCTGTGCCACAGGCTGCCTTGTTACTGCTTTATCCTGTGTATAAGAGTGTATACATATGAGTCACTCGCTGTGCCACAGTCTGCCTTGTTACTGCTTTATCCTGTGTATAAGAGTGTATACATATGAGTCACTCGCTGTGCCACAGGCTGCCTTGTTACTGCTTTATCCTGTCTATAAGAGTGTATACATATGAGTCACTCGCTGTGCCACAGGCTGCCTTGTTACTGCTTTATCCTGTGTATAAGAGTGTATACATATGAGTCACTCGCTGTGCCACAGGCTGCCTTGTTTACTGCTTTATCCTTTGTATAAGAGTGTATACATATGAGTCACTCGCTTGTCCACAGGCTGCCTTGTTACTGCTTTATCCTGTAGTATAAGAGTGTATACATATGAGTCACTCGCTGTGCCACAGGCTGCCGTGTTACTGCTTTATCCTGTGTATAAGAGTGTATACATATGAGTCACTCGCCTGGGTCACAGGCTGCCTTGTTACTGCTTTATCACTGTGTATAAGAGTGTATACATATGAGTCACTCGCTGTGCCACAGGCTGCCTTGTTACTCTAACTGCTTTATCCTGTATATAAGAGTGTATACATATGAGTCACTCGCTGTGCCACAGGCTGCCTTGTACTTGCATTATCCTGTGTATAAGAGTGTATACATATGAGGTCACTCGCTGTGCCACAGGCTGCCTTGTTACTGCTTTATCCTGTGTATAAGAGTGTATACATATGAGGTCACTCGCTGTGCACAGGCTGCCTTGTTACTGCTTTATCCTGTATATAAGAGTGTATACATATGAGTCACTCGCTGTGCCACAGGCTGCCTTGTTACTGCTTTATCCTGTATATAAGAGTGTATACATATGAGTCACTCGCTGGGCCACAGGCTGCCTTGTTACTGCTTTATCCTGTATATAAGAGTGTATACATATGAGTCACTCGCTGTGCCACAGGCTGCCGTGTTACTGCTTTATCCTGTGTATAAGAGTGTATACATATGAGTCACTCGCTGTGCCACAGGCTGCCTGTTACTGCTTTATCCTGTATATAAGAGTGTATACATATGAGTCACTCGCTGGGCCACAGGCTGCCTTGTTACTGCTTTATCCTGTATATAAGAGTGTATACATATGAGTCACTCGCTGTGCCACAGGCTGCCTTGTTACTGCTTTATCCTGTGTATAAGAGTGTATACATATGAGTCACTCGCTGGGCCACAGGCTGCCTTGTTACTGCTTTATCCTGTGTATAAGAGTGTATACATATGAGTCACTCGCTGTGCCACAGGCTGCCTTGTTACTGCTTTATCCTGTGTATAAGAGTGTATACATAAGAGTCACTCGCTGTGCCACAGGCTGCCTTGTTACTGCTTTATCCTGTGTATAAGAGTGTATACATATGAGTCACTCGCTGTGCACAGGCTGCCGTGTTACTGCTTTATCCTGTATATAAGAGTGTATACATATGAGTCACTCGCTGTGCCACAGGCTGCCTTGTTACTGCTTTATCCTGTATATAAGAGTGTATACATATGAGTCAACTCGCTGTGCCACAGGCTGCCTTGTTACTGCTTATCCTGTGTATAAGAGTGTATACATATGAGTCACTCGCTGGGCCACAGGCTGCCTTGTTACTGCTTTATCCTGTGTATAAGAGTGTATACATATGAGTCACTCGCTGTGCCACAGGCTGCCGTGTTACTGCTTTATCCTGTGTATAAGAGTGTATACATATGAGTCACTCGCTGGGTCACAGGCTGCCTTGTTACTGCTTTATCCTGTGTATAAGAGTGTATACATATGAGTCACTCGCTGGGCCACAGGCTGCCTTGTTACTGCTTTATCCTGTGTATAAGAGTGTATACATATGAGTCACTCGCTGTGCCACAGGCTGCCTTGTTACTGCTTTATCCTGTATATAAGAGTGTATACATATGGAGTCACTCGCTGTGCCACCAGGCTGCCTTGTTACTGCTTTATCCTGTGTATAAGAGTGTATACATATGAGTCACTCGCTGTGCCACAGGCTGCCTTGTTACTGCTTTATCCTGTGTATAAGAGTGTATACATATGAGTCACTCGCTGTGCACAGGCTGCCTTGTTACTGCTTTATCCTGTATATAAGAGTGTATACATATGAGTTCACTCGCTGTGCCACAGGCTGCCTTGTTACTGCTTTATCCTGTATACTAGAGTGTATACATATGAGTCACTCGCTGTGCACAGGCTGCCTTGTTTACTGCTTTATCCTGTGTATAAGAGTGTATACATATGAGTCACTCGCTGGGCCACAGGCTGCCTTGTTACTGCTTATCCTGTGTATAATGAGTGTATACATATGAGTCACTCGCTGGGCCACAGGCTGCCTTGTTACTGCTTTTATACTGTGTATAAGAGTGTATACATATGAGTCACTCGCTGTGCCACAGGCTGCCTTGTTACTGCTTTATCCTGTGTATAAGAGTGTATACATATGAGTCACGTCGCTGGGCCACAGGCTGCCTTGTTACTGCTTTATCCTGTATATAAGAGTGTATACATATGAGTCACTCGCTGGTGCCACAGGCTGCCTTGTTACTGCTTTATCCTGTATATAAGAGTGTATACATATGAGTCACTCGCTGTGCCACAGGCTGCCTTGTTACTGCTTTATCCTGTGTATAAGAGTGTATACATATGAGTCACTCGCTGTGCCACAGGCTGCCTTGTTACTGCTTTATCCTGTATATAAGAGTGTATACATATGAGTCACTCGCTGTGCCACAGGCTGCCTTGTTACTGCTTTATCCTGTATATAAGAGTGTATACATATGAGTCACTTCGCTGGGCCACAGGCTGCCTTGTTACTGCTTTATCCTGTGATATAAGAGTGTATACATATGAGTCACTCGCTGTGCCACAGGCTGCCTTGTTACTGCTTTATCCTGTATATAAGAGTGTATACATATGAGTCACTCGCTGGGCCACAGGCTGCCTTGTTACTGCTTTATCCTGTGTATAAGAGTGTATACATATGAGTCCACTCGCTGTGCCACAGGCTGCCTTGTTACTGCTTTATCCTGTGTATAAGAGTGTATACATATGAGTCACTCGCTGTGCCACAGGCTGCCTTGTTACTGCTTTATCCTGGTATATAAGAGTGTATACATATGAGTCACTCGCTGTGCCACAGGCTGCCTTGTTACTGCTTTATCCTGTGTATAAGAGTGTATACATATGAGTCACTCGCTGTGCCACAGGCTGCCTTGTTACTGCTTTATCCTGTGTATAAGAGTGTATACATATGAGTCACTCGCTGTGCCACAGGCTGCCTTGTTACTGCTTTATCCTGTGTATAAGAGTGTATACATATGAGTCACTCGCTGTGCCACAGGCTGCCTTGTTACTGCTTTATCCTGTATATAAGAGTGTATACATATGAGTCACTCGCTGGTGCCACAGGCTGCCTTGTTACTGCTTTATCCTGTGTATAAGAGTGTATACATATGAGTCACTCGCTGTGCCACAGGCTGCCTTGTTACTGCTTTATCCTGTATATAAGAGTGTATACATATGAGTCACTCGCTGTGCCACAGGCTGCCTTGTTACTGCTTTATCCTGTATATAAGAGTGTATACATATGAGTCACTCGCTGTGCCACAGGCTGCCTTGTTACTGCTTTATCCTGTGTATAAGAGTGTATACATATGAGTCACTCGCTGTGCCACAGGCTGCCTTGTTACTGCTTTATCCTGTGTATAAGAGTGTATACATATGAGTCACTCGCTGTGCCACAGGCTGCCTTGTTACTGCTTTATCCTGTGTATAAGAGTGTATACATATGAGTCACTCGCTGTGCCACAGGCTGCCTTGTTACTGCTTTATCCTGTATATAAGAGTGTATACATATGAGTCACTCGCTGGGTCACAGGCTGCCTTGTTACTGCTTTATCCTGTGTATAAGAGTGTATACATATGAGTCACTCGCTGTGCCACAGGCTGCCTTGTTACTGCTTTATCCTGTATATAAGAGTGTATACATATGAGTCACTCGCTGGGCCACAGGCTGCCTTGTTACTGCTTTATCCTGTGTATAAGAGTGTATACATATGAGTCACTCGCTGGGGCCACAGGCTGCCTTGTTACTGCTTTATCCTGTGTATAAGAGTGTATACATATGAGTCACTCGCTGGGCCACAGGCTGCCTTGTTACTGCTTTATCCTGTGTATAAGAGTGTATACATATGAGTCACTCGCTGTGCCACAGGCTGCCTTGTTACTGCTTTATCCTGTATATAAGAGTGTATACATATGAGTCACTCGCTGGGCCACAGGCTGCCTTGTTACTGCTTTATCCTGTATATAAGAGTGTATACATATGAGTCACTCGCTGTGCCACAGGCTGCCTTGTTACTGCTTTATCCTGTGTATAAGAGTGTATACATATGAGTCACTCGCTGTGCCACAGGCTGCCTTGTTACTGCTTTATCCTGTATATAAGAGTGTATACATATGAGTCACTCGCTGTGCCACAGGCTGCCTTGTTACTGCTTTATCCTGTGTATAAGAGTGTATACATATGAGTCACTCGCTGTGCCACAGGCTGCCTTGTTACTGCTTTATCCTGTTATAAGAGTGTATACATATGAGTCACTCGCTGTGCCACAGGCTGCCTTGTTACTGCTTTATCCTGTATATAAGAGTGTATACATATGAGGTCACTCGCTGTGCCACAGGCTGCCTTGTTACTGCTTTATCCTGTGTATAAGAGTGTATACATATGAGTCACTCGCTGGGCCACAGGCTGCCTTGTTACTGCTTTATCCTGTGTATAAGAGTGTATACATATGAGTCACTCGCTGTGCCACAGGCTGCCTTGTTACTGCTTTATCCTGTATATAAGAGTGTATACATATGAGTCACTCGCTGTGCCACAGGCTGCCTTGTTACCTGCTTTATCCTGTAGTATAAGAGTGTATACATATGAGTCACTCGCTGTGCCACAGGCTGCCTTGTTACTGCTTTATCCTGTGTTATAAGAGTGTATACATATGAGTCACTCGCTGGGCCCACAGGCTGCCTTGTTACTGGCTTTATCCTGTGTATAAGAGTGTATACATATGAGTCACTCGCTGGGCCACAGGCTGCCGTGTTACTGCTTTATCCTGTGATATAAGAGTGTATACATATGAGTCACTCGCTGTGCCCACAGGCTGCCTGTTACTGCTTTATCCTGTGTATAAGAGTGTATACATATGAGTCACTCGCTGTGCCACAGGCTGCCTTGTCTACTGCTTTATCTGTGTATAAGAGTGTATACATATGAGTCACTCGCTGTGCCACAGGCCTGCCTTGTTACTGCTTTATCCTGTATATAAGAGTGTATTACATATGTGTCACTCGCTGTGCCACAGGCTGCCTTGTTACTGCTTTATCCTGTGTATAAGAGTGTATACATATGAGTCACTCGCTGGGTCACAGGCTGCCGTGTTACTGCTTTATCCTGTGTATAAGAGTGTATACATATGAGTCACTCGCTGTGCCACAGGCTGCCTTGTTACTGCTTTATCCTGTGTATAAGAGTGTATACATATGAGTCACTCGCTGTGCCACAGGCTGCCTTGTTACTGCTTTATCCTGTGTATAAGAGTGTATACATATGAGTCACTCGCTGTGCCACAGGCTGCCTTGTTACTGCTTTATCCTGTGTATAAGAGTGTATACATATGAGTCACTCGCTGTGCCACAGGCTGCCTTGTTACTGCTTTATCCTGTGTATAAGAGTGTATAAATATGAGTTACTCGCTGGGCCACAGACTGCCTTGTTACTGCTTTATCCTGTATATAAGAGTGTATACATATGAGTCACTCGCAGTGCCACAGGCTGCCTTGTTACTGCTTTATCCTGTGTATAAGAGTGTATAAATATGAGTCACTCGCTGTGCCACAGGCTGCCTTGTTACTGCTTTATCCTGTGTATAAGAGTGTATACATATGAGTCACTCGCTGTGCCACAGGCTGCCTTGTTACTGCTTTATCCTGTATATAAGAGTGTATACATATGAGTCACTCGCTGGGCCACAGGCTGCTTGTTACTGCTTTATCCTGTGTATAAGAGTGTATACATATGAGTCACTCGCTGTGCCACAGGCTGCCTTGTTACCTGCTTTATCCTGTGTATAAGAGTGTATACATATGAGTCACTCGCTGTGCCACAGGCTGCCTTGTTACTGCTTTATCCTGTATATAAGAGTGTATACATATGAGTCACTCGCTGGGTCACAGGCTGCCTTGTTACTGCTTTATCCTGTGTATAAGAGTGGTAATACATATGAGTCACTCGCTGGGCACAGGCTGCCTTGTTACTGCTTTATCCTGTGTATAAGAGTGTATACATATGAGTCACTCGCTGGGCCACAGGCTGCCTTGTTACTGCTTTATCCTGTATATAAGAGTGTATACATATGAGTCACTCGCTGTGCCACAGGCTGCCTTGTTACTGCTTTATCCTGTGTATAAGAGTGTATACATATGAGTCACTCGCTGGGCCACAGGCTGCCTTGTTACTGCTTTATCCTGTGTATAAGAGTGTATACATATGAGTCACTCGCTGGGCCACAGGCTGCCTTGTTACTGCTTTATCCTGTGTATAAGAGTGTATACATATGAGTCACTCGCTGTGCCACAGGCTGCCTTGTTACTGCTTTATCCTGTGTATAAGAGTGTATACATATGAGTCACTCGCTGTGCCACAGGCTGCCTTGTTACTGCTTTATCCTGTATATAAGAGTGTATACATATGAGTCACTCGCTGGGCCACAGGCTGCCTTGTTACTGCTTTATCCTGTATATAAGAGTGTATACATATGAGTCACTCGCTGTGCCACAGGCTGCCTTGTTACTGCTTTATCCTGTATATAAGAGTGTATACATATGAGTCACTCGCTGTGCCACAGGCTGCCTTGTTACTGCTTTATCCTGTGTATAAGAGTGTATACATATGAGTCACTCGCTGTGCCACAGGCTGCCTTGTTACTGCTTTATCCTGTGTATAAGAGTGTATACATATGTGTCACTCGCTGTGCCACAGGCTGCCTTGTTACTGCTTTATCCTGTATATAAGAGTGTATACATATGAGTCACTCGCTGTGCCACAGGCTGCCTTGTTACTGCTTTATCCTGTGTATAAGAGTGTATACATATGAGTCACTCGCTGTGCCACAGGCTGCCTTGTTACTGCTTTATCCTGTATATAAGAGTGTATACATATGAGTCACTCGCTGTGCCACAGGCTGCCTTGTTACTGCTTTATCCTGTGTATAAGAGTGTATACATATGAGTCACTCGCTGGGCCACAGGCTGCCTTGTTACTGCTTTATCCTGTATATAAGAGTGTATACATATGAGTCACTCGCTGTGCCACAGGCTGCCTTGTTACTGCTTTATCCTGTATATAAGAGTGTATACATATGAGTCACTCGCTGTGCCACAGGCTGCCTTGTTACTGCTTTATCCTGTATATAAGAGTGTATACATATGAGTCACTCGCTGGGTCACAGGCTGCCTTGTTACTGCTTTATCCTGTATATAAGAGTGTATACATATGAGTCACTCGCTGTGCCACAGGCTGCCTTGTTACTGCTTTATCCTGTATATAAGAGTGTATACATATGAGTCACTCGCTGGGCCACAGGCTGCCTTGTTACTGCTTTATCCTGTATATAAGAGTGTATACATATGAGTCACTCGCTGTGCCACAGGCTGCCTTGTTACTGCTTTATCCTGTATATAAGAGTGTATACATATGAGTCACTCGCTGTGCCACAGGCTGCCTTGTTACTGCTTTATCCTGTATATAAGAGTGTATACATATGAGTCACTCGCTGTGCCACAGGCTGCCTTGTTACTGCTTTATCCTGTATATAAGAGTGTATACATATGAGTCACTCGCTGTGCCACAGGCTGCCTTGTTACTGCTTTATCCTGTATATAAGAGTGTATACATATGAGTCACTCGCTGTGCCACAGGCTGCCTTGTTACTGCTTTATCCTGTGTATAAGAGTGTATACATATGAGTCACTCGCTGTGCCACAGGCTGCCTTGTTACTGCTTTATCCTGTGTATAAGAGTGTATACATATGAGTCACTCGCTGTGCCACAGGCTGCCTTGTTACTGCTTTATCCTGTGTATAAGAGTGTATACATATGAGTCACTCGCTGTGCCACAGGCTGCCTTGTTACTGCTTTATCCTGTGTATAAGAGTGTATACATATGAGTCACTCGCTGTGCCACAGGCTGCCTTGTTACTGCTTTATCCTGTGTATAAGAGTGTATACATATGAGTCACTCGCTGTGCCACAGGCTGCCTTGTTACTGCTTTATCCTGTATATAAGAGTGTATACATATGAGTCACTCGCTGGGCCACAGGCTGCCTTGTTACTGCTTTATCCTGTGTATAAGAGTGTATACATATGAGTCACTCGCTGGGTCACAGGCTGCCTTGTTACTGCTTTATCCTGTATATAAGAGTGTATACATATGAGTCACTCGCTGTGTCACAGGCTGCCGTGTTACTGCTTTATCCTGTATATAAGAGTGTATACATATGAGTCACTCGCTGTGCCACAGGCTGCCTTGTTACTGCTTTATCCTGTATATAAGAGAGTATACATATGAGTCACTCGCTGTGCCACAGGCTGCCTTGTTATGCTTTATCCTGTATATAAGAGAGTATACATATGAGTCACTCGCTGGGTCACAGGCTGCCTTGTTACTGCTTTATCCTGTGTATAAGAGTGTATACATATGAGTCACTCGCTGTGCCACAGGCTGCCTTGTTACTGCTTTATCCTGTATATAAGAGTGTATACATATGAGTCACTCGCTGTGCCACAGGCTGCCTTGTTACTGCTTTATCCTGTATATAAGAGTGTATACATATGAGTCACTCGCTGTGCCACAGGCTGCCTTGTTACTGCTTTATCCTGTATATAAGAGTGTATACATATGAGTCACTCGCTGTGCCACAGGCTGCCTTGTTACTGCTTTATCCTGTATATAAGAGTGTATACATATGAGTCACTCGCTGTGCCACAGGCTGCCTTGTTACTGCTTTATCCTGTATATAAGAGTGTATACATATGAGTCACTCGCTGTGCCACAGGCTGCCTTGTTACTGCTTTATCCTGTATATAAGAGTGTATACATATGAGTCACTCGCTGTGCCACAGGCTGCCTTGTTACTGCTTTATCCTGTGTATAAGAGTGTATACATATGAGTCACTCGCTGTGCCACAGGCTGCCTTGTTACTGCTTTATCCTGTATATAAGAGTGTATACATATGAGTCACTCGCTGGGCCACAGGCTGCCTTGTTACTGCTTTATCCTGTGTATAAGAGTGTATACATATGAGTCACTCGCTGTGCCACAGGCTGCCTTGTTACTGCTTTATCCTGTGTATAAGAGTGTATACATATGAGTCACTCGCTGTGCCACAGGCTGCCTTGTTACTGCTTTATCCTGTATATAAGAGTGTATACATATGAGTCACTCGCTGGCCACAGGCTGCCTTGTTACTGCTTTATCCTGTGTATAAGAGTGTATACATATGAGTCACTCGCTGTGCCACAGGCTGCCTTGTTACTGCTTTATCCTGTGTATAAGAGTGTATACATATGAGTCACATCGCTGTGCCACAGGCTGCCTTGTTACTGCTTTATCCTGTATATAAGAGTGTATACATATGAGTCACTCGCTGTGCCACAGGCTGCCTTGTTACTGCTTTATCCTGTAGTATAAGAGTGTATACATATGATTCACTCGCTGGGCCACAGGCTGCCTTGTTACTGCTTTATCCTGTGTATAAAGAGTGGTATACATATGAGTCCACTCGCTGTGCCACAGGCTGCCTTGTTACTGCTTTATCCTGTGTATAAGAGTGTATACATATGAGTCACTCGCTGTGCCACAGGCTGCCTTGTTACTGCTTTATCCTGTATATAAGAGTGTATACATATGAGTCACTCGCTGTGCCACAGGCTGCCTTGTTACTGCTTTAATCCTGTATATAAGAGTGTATACATATGAGTCACTCGCTGTGCCACAGGCTGCCTTGTTACTGCTTTATCCTGTATATAAGAGTGTATACATATGAGTCACTCGCTGTGCCACAGGCTGCCTTGTTACTGCTTTATCCTGTATATAAGAGTGTATACATATGAGTCACTCGCTGTGCCACAGGCTGCCTTGTTACTGCTTTATCCTGTATATAAGAGTGTATACATATGAGTCACTCGCTGTGCCACAGGCTGCCTTGTTACTGCTTTATCCTGTATATAAGAGTGTATACATATGAGTCACTCGCTGTGCCACAGGCTGCCTTGTTACTGCTTTATCCTGTGTATAAGAGTGTATACATATGAGTCACTCGCTGGGCCACAGGCTGCCTTGTTACTGCTTTATCCTGTGTATAAGAGTGTATACATATGAGTCACTCGCTGGGCCACAGGCTGCCTTGTTACTGCTTTATCCTGTATATAAGAGTGTATACATATGAGTCACTCGCTGTGCCACAGGCTGCCTTGTTACTGCTTTATCCTGTATATAAGAGTGTATACATATGAGTCACTCGCTGTGCCACAGGCTGCCTTGTTACTGCTTTATCCTGTATATAAGAGTGTATACATATGAGTCACTCGCTGTGCCACAGGCTGCCTTGTTACTGCTTTATCCTGTATATAAGAGTGTATACATATGAGTCACTCGCTGTGCCACAGGCTGCCTTGTTACTGCTTTATCCTGTGTATAAGAGTGTATACATATGAGTCACTCGCTGTGCCACAGGCTGCCTTGTTACTGCTTTATCCTGTATATAAGAGTGTATACATATGAGTCACTCGCTGTGCCACAGGCTGCCTTGTTACTGCTTTATCCTGTGTATAAGAGTGTATACATATGAGTCACTCGCTGTGCCACAGGCTGCCTTGTTACTGCTTTATCCTGTATATAAGAGTGTATACATATGAGTCACTCGCTGTGCCACAGGCTGCCTTGTTACTGCTTTTTCCTGTATATAAGAGTGTATACATATGAGTCACTCGCTGTGCCACAGGCTGCCTTGTTACTGCTTTATCCTGTGTATAAGAGTGTATACATATGAGTCACTCGCTGGGCCACAGGCTGCCTTGTTACTGCTTTATCCTGTGTATAAGAGTGTATACATATGAGTCACTCGCTGTGCCACAGGCTGCCTTGTTACTGCTTTATCCTGTGTATAAGAGTGTATACATATGAGTCACTCGCTGTGCCACAGGCTGCCTTGTTACTGCTTTATCCTGTGTATAAGAGTGTATACATATGAGTCACTCGCTGGGTCACAGGCTGCCGTGTTACTGCTTTATCCTGTGTATAAGAGTGTATACATATGATTCACTAGCTGGGCCACAGGCTGCCTTGTTACTGCTTTATCCTGTGTATAAGAGTGTATACATATGAGTCACTCGCTGTGCCACAGGCTGTCTTGTTACTGCTTTATCCTGTGTATAAGAGTGTATACATATGAGTCACTCGCTGGGCCACAGGCTGCCTTGTTACTGCTTTATCCTGTATATAAGAGTGTATACATATGAGTCACTCGCTGTGCCACAGGCTGCCTTGTTACTGCTTTATCCTGTATATAAGAGTGTATACATATGAGTCACTCGCTGTGCCACAGGCTGCCTTGTTACTGCTTTATCCTGTATATAAGAGTGTATACATATGAGTCACTCGCTGTGCCACAGGCTGCCTTGTTACTGCTTTATCCTGTATATAAGAGTGTATACATATGAGTTACTCGCTGTGCCACAGGCTGCCTTGTTACTGCTTTATCCTGTATATAAGAGTGTATACATATGAGTCACTCGCTGTGCCACAGGCTGCCTTGTTACTGCTTTATCCTGTGTATAAGAGTGTATACATATGAGTCACTCGCTGTGCCACAGGCTGCCGTGTTACTGCTTTATCCTGTGTATAAGAGTGTATACATATGAGTCACTCGCTGGGCCACAGGCTGCCTTGTTACTGTTTTATACTGTGTATAAGAGTGTATACATATGAGTCACTCGCTGTGCCACAGGCTGCCTTGTTACTGCTTTATCCTGTGTATAAGAGTGTATACATATGAGTCACTCGCTGTGCCACAGGCTGCCTTGTTACTGCTTTATCCTGTATATAAGAGTGTATACATATGAGTCACTCGCTGGGCCACAGGCTGCCTTGTTACTGCTTTATCCTGTATATAAGAGTGTATACATATGAGTCACTCGCTGTGCCACAGGCTGCCTTGTTACTGCTTTATCCTGTGTATAAGAGTGTATACATATGAGTCACTCGCTGTGCCACAGGCTGCCTTGTTACTGCTTTATCCTGTATATAAGAGTGTATACATATGAGTCACTCGCTGTGCCACAGGCTGCCTTGTTACTGCTTTATCCTGTATATAAGAGTGTATACATATGAGTCACTCGCTGTGCCACAGGCTGCCTTGTTACTGCTTTATCCTGTGTATAAGAGTGTATACATATGAGTCACTCGCTGGGCCACAGGCTGCCTTGTTACTGCTTTATCCTGTATATAAGAGTGTATACATATGAGTCACTCGCTGTGCCACAGGCTGCCGTGTTACTGCTTTATCCTGTGTATAAGAGTGTATACATATGAGTCACTCGCTGTGCCACAGGCTGCCTTGTTACTGCTTTATCCTGTATATAAGAGTGTATACATATGAGTCACTCGCTGTGCCACAGGCTGCCTTGTTACTGCTTTTTCCTGTATATAAGAGTGTATACATATGAGTCACTCGCTGTGCCACAGGCTGCCTTGTTACTGCTTTATCCTGTGTATAAGAGTGTATACATATGAGTCACTCGCTGGGCCACAGGCTGCCTTGTTACTGCTTTATCCTGTGTATAAGAGTGTATACATATGAGTCACTCGCTGTGCCACAGGCTGCCTTGTTACTGCTTTATCCTGTGTATAAGAGTGTATACATATGAGTCACTCGCTGTGCCACAGGCTGCCTTGTTACTGCTTTATCCTGTGTATAAGAGTGTATACATATGAGTCACTCGCTGGGCCACAGGCTGCCGTGTTACTGCTTTATCCTGTATATAAGAGTGTATACATATGAGTCACTCGCTGTGCCACAGGCTGCCTTGTTACTGCTTTATCCTGTGTATAAGAGTGTATACATATGAGTCACTCGCTGTGCCACAGGCTGCTGTGTTACTGCTTTATCCTGTGTATAAGAGTGTATACATATGAGTCACTCGCTGGGCCACAAGCTGCCTTGTTACTGCTTTATCCTGTGTATAAGAGTGTATACATATGAGTCACTCGCTGGGTCACAGGCTGCCGTGTTACTGCTTTATCCTGTGTATAAGAGTGTATACATATGATTCACTAGCTGGGCCACAGGCTGCCTTGTTACTGCTTTATCCTGTGTATAAGAGTGTATACATATGAGTCACTCGCTGTGCCACAGGCTGTCTTGTTACTGCTTTATCCTGTGTATAAGAGTGTATACATATGAGTCACTCGCTGGGCCACAGGCTGCCTTGTTACTGCTTTATCCTGTATATAAGAGTGTATACATATGAGTCACTCGCTGTGCCACAGGCTGCCTTGTTACTGCTTTATCCTGTATATAAGAGTGTATACATATGAGTCACTCGCTGTGCCACAGGCTGCCTTGTTACTGCTTTATCCTGTATATAAGAGTGTATACATATGAGTCACTCGCTGTGCCACAGGCTGCCTTGTTACTGCTTTATCCTGTATATAAGAGTGTATACATATGAGTTACTCGCTGTGCCACAGGCTGCCTTGTTACTGCTTTATCCTGTATATAAGAGTGTATACATATGAGTCACTCGCTGTGCCACAGGCTGCCTTGTTACTGCTTTATCCTGTGTATAAGAGTGTATACATATGAGTCACTCGCTGTGCCACAGGCTGCCGTGTTACTGCTTTATCCTGTGTATAAGAGTGTATACATATGAGTCACTCGCTGGGCCACAGGCTGCCTTGTTACTGTTTTATACTGTGTATAAGAGTGTATACATATGAGTCACTCGCTGTGCCACAGGCTGCCTTGTTACTGCTTTATCCTGTGTATAAGAGTGTATACATATGAGTCACTCGCTGTGCCACAGGCTGCCTTGTTACTGCTTTATCCTGTATATAAGAGTGTATACATATGAGTCACTCGCTGGGCCACAGGCTGCCTTGTTACTGCTTTATCCTGTATATAAGAGTGTATACATATGAGTCACTCGCTGTGCCACAGGCTGCCTTGTTACTGCTTTATCCTGTGTATAAGAGTGTATACATATGAGTCACTCGCTGTGCCACAGGCTGCCTTGTTACTGCTTTATCCTGTATATAAGAGTGTATACATATGAGTCACTCGCTGTGCCACAGGCTGCCTTGTTACTGCTTTATCCTGTATATAAGAGTGTATACATATGAGTCACTCGCTGTGCCACAGGCTGCCTTGTTACTGCTTTATCCTGTGTATAAGAGTGTATACATATGAGTCACTCGCTGGGCCACAGGCTGCCTTGTTACTGCTTTATCCTGTATATAAGAGTGTATACATATGAGTCACTCGCTGTGCCACAGGCTGCCGTGTTACTGCTTTATCCTGTGTATAAGAGTGTATACATATGAGTCACTCGCTGTGCCACAGGCTGCCTTGTTACTGCTTTATCCTGTATATAAGAGTGTATACATATGAGTCACTCGCTGTGCCACAGGCTGCCTTGTTACTGCTTTTTCCTGTATATAAGAGTGTATACATATGAGTCACTCGCTGTGCCACAGGCTGCCTTGTTACTGCTTTATCCTGTGTATAAGAGTGTATACATATGAGTCACTCGCTGGGCCACAGGCTGCCTTGTTACTGCTTTATCCTGTGTATAAGAGTGTATACATATGAGTCACTCGCTGTGCCACAGGCTGCCTTGTTACTGCTTTATCCTGTGTATAAGAGTGTATACATATGAGTCACTCGCTGTGCCACAGGCTGCCTTGTTACTGCTTTATCCTGTGTATAAGAGTGTATACATATGAGTCACTCGCTGGGCCACAGGCTGCCGTGTTACTGCTTTATCCTGTATATAAGAGTGTATACATATGAGTCACTCGCTGTGCCACAGGCTGCCTTGTTACTGCTTTATCCTGCATATAAGAGTGTATACATATGAGTCACTCGCTGTACCACAGGCTGCCTTGTTACTGCTTTATCCTGTATATAAGAGTGTATACATATGAGTCACACGCTGTGCCACAGGCTGCCTTGTTACTGCTTTATCCTGTGTATAAGAGTGTATACATATGAGTCACTCGCTGTGCCACAGGCTGCCTTGTTACTGCTTTATCCTGTGTATAAGAGTGTATACATATGAGTCACTCGCTGTGCCACAGGCTGCCTTGTTACTGCTTTATCCTGTGTATAAGAGTGTATACATATGAGTCACTCGCTGTGCCACAGGCTGCCTTGTTACTGCTTTATCCTGTATATAAGAGTGTATACATATGAGTCACTCGCTGTGCCACAGGCTGCCTTGTTACTGCTTTATCCTGTGTATAAGAGTGTATACATATGAGTCACTCGCTGTGCCACAGGCTGCCTTGTTACTGCTTTATCCTGTATATAAGAGTGTATACATATGAGTCACTCGCTGTGCCACAGGCTGCCTTGTTACTGCTTTATCCTGTATATAAGAGTGTATACATATGAGTCACTCGCTGTGCCACAGGCTGCCTTGTTACTGCTTTATCCTGTGTATAAGAGTGTATACATATGAGTCACTCGCTGTGCCACAGGCTGCCTTGTTACTGCTTTATCCTGTATATAAGAGTGTATACATATGAGTCACTCGCTGTGCCACAGGCTGCCTTGTTACTGCTTTATCCTGTGTATAAGAGTGTATACATATGAGTCACTCGCTGTGCCACAGGCTGCCTTGTTACTGCTTTATCCTGTATATAAGAGTGTATACATATGAGTCACTCGCTGTGCCACAGGCTGCCTTGTTACTGCTTTATCCTGTGTATAAGAGTGTATACATATGAGTCACTCGCTGTGTCACAGGCTGCCTTGTTACTGCTTTATCCTGTGGATAAGAGTGTATACATATGAGTCACTCGCTGTGCCACAGGCTGCCTTGTTACTGCTTTATCCTGTGTATAAGAGTGTATACATATGAGTCACTCGCTGTGCCACAGGCTGCCTTGTTACTGCTTTATCCTGTGTATAAGAGTGTATACATATGAGTCACTCGCTGGGTCACAGGCTGCCTTGTTACTGCTTTATCCTGTGTATAAGAGTGTATACATATGAGTCACTCGCTGTGCCACAGGCTGCCTTGTTACTGCTTTATCCTGTGTATAAGAGTGTATACATATGAGTCACTCGCTGTGCCACAGGCTGCCTTGTTACTGCTTTATCCTGTATATAAGAGTGTATACATATGAGTCACTCGCTGTGCCACAGGCTGCCTTGTTACTGCTTTATCCTGTATATAAGAGTGTATACATATGAGTCACTCGCTGTGCCACAGGCTGCCTTGTTACTGCTTTATCCTGTGTATAAGAGTGTATACATATGAGTCACTCGCTGTGCCACAGGCTGCCTTGTTACTGCTTTATCCTGTATATAAGAGTGTATACATATGAGTCACTCGCTGTGCCACAGGCTGCCTTGTTACTGCTTTATCCTGTGTATAAGAGTGTATACATATGAGTCACTCGCTGTGCCACAGGCTGCCTTGTTACTGCTTTATCCTGTATATAAGAGTGTATACATATGAGTCACTCGCTGTGCCACAGGCTGCCTTGTTACTGCTTTATCCTGTATATAAGAGTGTATACATATGAGTCACTCGCTGTGCCACAGGCTGCCTTGTTACTGCTTTATCCTGTGTATAAGAGTGTATACATATGAGTCACTCGCTGGGCCACAGGCTGCCTTGTTACTGCTTTATCCTGTATATAAGAGTGTATACATATGAGTCACTCGCTGTGCCACAGGCTGCCTTGTTACTGCTTTATCCTGTGTATAAGAGTGTATACATATGAGTCACTCGCTGGGCCACAGGCTGCCTTGTTACTGCTTTATCCTGTGTATAAGAGTGTATACATATGAGTCACTCGCTGTGCCACAGGCTGCCTTGTTACTGCTTTATCCTGTGTATAAGAGTGTATACATATGAGTCACTCGCTGTGCCACAGGCTGCCTTGTTACTGCTTTATCCTGTGTATAAGAGTGTATACATATGAGTCACTCGCTGTGCCACAGGCTGCCTTGTTACTGCTTTATCCTGTATATAAGAGTGTATACATATGAGTCACTCGCTGTGCCACAGGCTGCCTTGTTACTGCTTTATCCTGTGTATAAGAGTGTATACATATGAGTCACTCGCTGGGCCACAGGCTGCCTTGTTACTGCTTTATCCTGTATATAAGAGTGTATACATATGAGTCACTCGCAGTGCCACAGGCTGCCTTGTTACTGCTTTATCCTGTGTATAAGAGTGTATAAATATGAGTCACTCGCTGGGTCACAGGCTGCCTTGTTACTGCTTTATCCTGTATAAAAGAGTGTATACATATGAGTCACTCGCTGTGCCACAGGCTGCCTTGTTACTGCTTTATCCTGTATATAAGAGTGTATACATATGAGTCACTCGCTGGGCCACAGGCTGCCTTGTTACTGCTTTATCCTGTGTATAAGAGTGTATACATATGAGTCACTCGCTGTGCCACAGGCTGCCTTGTTACTGCTTTATCCTGTGTATAAGAGTGTATACATATGAGTCACTCGCTGTGCCACAGGCTGCCTTGTTACTGCTTTATCCTGTGTATAAGAGTGTATACATATGAGTCACTTGCTGGGCCACAGGCTGCCTTGTTACTGCTTTATCCTGTGTATAAGAGTGTATACATATGAGTCACTCGCTGGGCCACAGGCTGCCTTGTTACTGCTTTATCCTGTGTATAAGAGTGTATACATATGAGTCACTCGCTGTGCCACAGGCTGCCTTGTTACTGCTTTATCCTGTGTATAAGAGTGTATACATATGAGTCACTCGCTGGGCCACAGGCTGCCTTGTTACTGCTTTATCCTGTGTATAAGAGTGTATACATATGAGTCACTCGCTGGGCCACAGGCTGCCTTGTTACTGCTTTATCCTGTGTATAAGAGTGTATACATATGAGTCACTCGCTGGGCCACAGGCTGCCTTGTTACTGCTTTATCCTGTGTATAAGAGTGTATACATATGAGTCACTCGCTGTGCCACAGGCTGCCTTGTTACTGCTTTATCCTGTGTATAAGAGTGTATACATATGAGTCACTCGCTGTGCCACAGGCTGCCTTGTTACTGCTTTATCCTGTGTATAAGAGTGTATACATATGAGTCACTCGCTGTGCCACAGGCTGCCTTGTTACTGCTTTATCCTGTGTATAAGAGTGTATACATATGAGTCACTCGCTGTGCCACAGGCTGCCTTGTTACTGCTTTATCCTGTGTATAAGAGTGTATACATATGAGTCACTCGCTGTGCCACAGGCTGCCGTGTTACTGCTTTATCCTGTGTATAAGAGTGTATACATATGAGTCACTCGCTGTGCCACAGGCTGCCTTGTTACTGCTTTATCCTGTGTATAAGAGTGTATACATATGAGTCACTCGCTGTGCCACAGGCTGCCTTGTTACTGCTTTATCCTGTATATAAGAGTGTATACATATGAGTCACTCGCTGTGCCACAGGCTGCCTTGTTACTGCTTTATCCTGTATATAAGAGTGTATACATATGAGTCACTCGCTGTGCCACAGGCTGCCTTGTTACTGCTTTATCCTGTATATAAGAGTGTATACATATGAGTCACTCGCTGTGCCACAGGCTGCCTTGTTACTGCTTTATCCTGTATATAAGAGTGTATACATATGAGTCACTCGCTGGGTCACAGGCTGCCGTGTTACTGCTTTATCCTGTGTATAAGAGTGTATACATATGTGTCAAACGCTGTGCCACAGGCTGCCTTGTTACTGCTTTATCCTGTATATAAGAGTGTATACATATGAGTCACTCGCTGTGCCACAGGCTGCCTTGTTAGTGCTTTATCCTGTATATAAGAGTGTATACATATGAGTCACTCGCAGTGTCACAGGCTGCCTTGTTACTGCTTTATCCTGTATATAAGAGTGTATACATATGAGTCACTCGCTGGGCCACAGGCTGCCTTGTTACTGCTTTATCCTGTGTATAAGAGTGTATACATATGAGTCACTCGCTGGGCCACAGGCTGCCTTGTTACTGCTTTATCCTGTATATAAGAGTGTATACATATGAGTCACTCGCTGTGCCACAGGCTGCCTTGTTACTTCTTTATCCTGTATATAAGAGTGTATACATATGAGTCACTCGCTGTGCCACAGGCTGCCTTGTTACTGCTTTATCTTGTGTATAAGAGTGTATACATATGAGTCACTCGCTGGGCCACAGGCTGCCTTGTTACTGCTTTATCCTGTGTATAAGAGTGTATACATATGAGTCACTCGCTGTGCCACAGGCTGTCTTGTTACTGCTTTATCCTGTATATAAGAGTGTATACATATAAGTCACTCGCTGGGCCACAGGCTGCCTTGTTACTGCTTTATCCTGTGTATAAGAGTGTATACATATGAGTCACTCGCTGGGCCACAGGCTGCCTTGTTACTGCTTTATCCTGTATATAAGAGTGTATACATATGAGTCACTCGCTGTGCCACAGGCTGCCTTGTTACTGCTTTATCCTGTGTATAAGAGTGTATACATATGAGTCACTCGCTGTGCCACAGGCTGCCGTGTTACTGCTTTATCCTGTATATAAGAGTGTATACATATGAGTCACTCGCTGTGCCACAGGCTGCCTTGTTACTGCTTTATCCTGTGTATAAGAGTGTATACATATGAGTCACTCGCTGTGCCACAGGCTGCCGTGTTACTGCTTTATCCTGTGTATAAGAGTGTATACATATGAGTCACTCGCTGGGTCACAGGCTGTCTTGTTACTGCTTTATCCTGTGTATAAGAGTGTATACATATGAGTCACTCGCTGGGTCACAGGCTGCCTTGTTACTGCTTTATCCTGTATATAAGAGTGTATACATATGAGTCACTCGCTGTGTCACAGGCTGCCGTGTTACTGCTTTATCCTGTATATAAGAGTGTATACATATGAGTCACTCGCTGTGCCACAGGCTGCCTTGTTACTGCTTTATCCTGTATATAAGAGAGTATACATATGAGTCACTCGCTGTGCCACAGGCTGCCTTGTTACTGCTTTATCCTGTATATAAGAGAGTATACATATGAGTCACTCGCTGGGTCACAGGCTGCCTTGTTACTGCTTTATCCTGTGTATAAGAGTGTATACATATGAGTCACTCGCTGTGCCACAGGCTGCCTTGTTACTGCTTTATCCTGTATATAAGAGTGTATACATATGAGTCACTCGCTGTGCCACAGGCTGCCTTGTTACTGCTTTATCCTGTATATAAGAGTGTATACATATGAGTCACTCGCTGTGCCACAGGCTGCCTTGTTACTGCTTTATCCTGTGTATAAGAGTGTATACATATGAGTCACTCGCTGGGTCACAGGCTGCCTTGTTACTGCTTTATCCTGTATATAAGAGTGTATACATATGAGTCACTCGCTGTGCCACAGGCTGCCTTGTTACTGCTTTATCCTGTGTATAAGAGTGTATACATATGAGTCACTCGCTGGGTCACAGGCTGCCTTGTTACTGCTTTATCCTGTATATAAGAGTGTATACATATGAGTCACTCGCTGGGCCACAGGCTGCCTTGTTACTGCTTTATCCTGTGTATAAGAGTGTATACATATGAGTCACTCGCTGTACCACAGGCTGCCTTGTTACTGCTTTATCCTGTGTATAAGAGTGTATACATATGAGTCACTCGCTGTGCCACAGGCTGCCTTGTTACTGCTTTATCCTGTGTATAAGAGTGTATACATATGAGTCACTCGCTGTGCCACAGTCTGCTGTGTTACTGCTTTATCCTGTGTATAAGAGTGTATACATATGAGTCACTCGCTGTGCCACAGGCTGCCTTGTTACTGCTTTATCCTGTATATAAGAGTGTATACATATGAGTCACTCGCTGTGCCACAGGCTGCCTTGTTACTGGTTTATCCTGTGTATAAGAGTGTATACATATGAGTCACTCGCTGTGCCACAGGCTGCCTTGTTACTGCTTTATCCTGTGTATAAGAGTGTATACATATGAGTCACTCGCTGTGCCACAGGCTGCCTTGTTACTGCTTTATCCTGTATATAAGAGTGTATACATATGAGTCACTCGCTGTGCCACAGGCTGCCTTGTTACTGCTTTATCCTGTATATAAGAGTGTATACATATGAGTCACTCGCTGGGTCACAGGCTGCCTTGTTACTGCTTTATCCTGTGTATAAGAGTGTATACATATGAGTCACTCGCTGTGCCACAGACTGCCGTGTTACTGCTTTATCCTGTATATAAGAGTGTATACATATGAGTCACTCGCTGTGCCACAGGCTGCCTTGTTACTGCTTTATCCTGTATATAAGAGTGTATACATATGAGTCACTCGCTGGGCCACAGGCTGCCTTGTTACTGCTTTATCCTGTGTATAAGAGTGTATACATATGAGTCACTCGCTGGGCCACAGGCTGCCTTGTTACTGCTTTATCCTGTATATAAGAGTGTATACATATGAGTCACTCTCTGTGCCACAGGCTGCCGTGTTACTGCTTTATCCTGTGTATAAGAGTGTATACATATGTGTCACTCGCTGTGCCACAGGCTGCCTTGTTACTGCTTTATCCTGTATATAAGAGTGTATACATATGAGTCACTCGCTGGGCCAAAGGCTGCCTTGTTACTGCTTTATCCTGTGTATAAGAGTGTATACATATGAGTCACTCGCTGTGCCACAGGCTGCCTTGTTACTGCTTTATCCTGTGTATAAGAGTGTATACATATGAGTCACTCGCTGTGCCACAGGCTGCCTTGTTACTGCTTTATCCTGTGTATAAGAGTGTATACATATGAGTCACTCGCTGTGCCACAGGCTGCCTTGTTACTGCTTTATCCTGTATATAAGAGTGTATACATATGAGTCACTCGCTGTGCCACAGGCTGCCTTGTTACTGCTTTATCCTGTGTATAAGAGTGTATACATATGAGTCACTCGCTGTGCCACAGGCTGCCTTGTTACTGCTTTATCCTGTATATAAGAGTGTATACATATGAGTCACTCGCTGGGCCACAGGCTGCCTTGTTACTGCTTTATCCTGTATATAAGAGTGTATACATATGTGTCACTCGCTGTGCCACAGGCTGCCTTGTTACTGCTTTATCCTGTATATAAGAGTGTATACATATGAGTCACTCGCTGTGCCACAGGCTGCCTTGTTACTGCTTTATCCTGTGTATAAGAGTGTATACATATGAATCACTCGCTGTGCCACAGGCTGCCTTGTTACTGCTTTATCCTGTGTATAAGAGTGTATACATATGAGTCACTCGCTGTGCCACAGGCTGCCTTGTTACTGCTTTATCCTGTGTATAAGAGTGTATACATATGAGTCACTCGCTGTGCCACAGGCTGCCTTGTTACTGCTTTATCCTGTGTATAAGAGTGTATACATATGAGTCACTCGCTGGGCCACAGGCTGCCTTGTTACTGCTTTATCCTGTGTATAAGAGTGTATACATATGAGTCACTCGCAGGGTCACAGGCTGCCTTGTTACTGCTTTATCCTGTGTATAAGAGTGTATACATATGAGTCACTCGCTGTGCCACAGGCTGCCTTGTTACTGCTTTATCCTGTGTATAAGAGTGTATACATATGAGTCACTCGCTGGGCTACAGGCTGCCTTGTTACTGCTTTATCCTGTGTATAAGAGTGTATACATATGAGTCACTCGCTGGGCCACAGGCTGCCTTGTTACTGCTTTATCCTGTGTATAAGAGTGTATACATACGAGTCACTCGCTGTGCCACAGGCTGCCTTGTTACTGCTTTATCCTGTGTATAAGAGTGTATACATATGAGTCACTCGCTGTGCCACAGGCTGCCTTGTTACTGCTTTATCCTGTATATAAGAGTGTATACATATGAGTCACTCGCTGTGCCACAGGCTGCCTTGTTACTGCTTTATCCTGTATATAAGAGTGTATACATATGAGTCACTCGCTGGGCCACAGGCTGCCATGTTACTGCTTTATCCTGTGTATAAGAGTGTATACATATGAGTCACTCGCTGTGTCACAGGCTGCCTTGTTACTGCTTTATCCTGTGTATAAGAGTGTATACATATGAGTCACTCGCTGGGCTACAGGCTGCCTTGTTACTGCTTTATCCTGTGTATAAGAGTGTATACATATGAGTCACTAGCTGGGCCACAGGCTGCCTTGTTACTGCTTTATCCTGTGTATAAGAGTGGATACATATGAGTCACTCGCTGTGCCACAGGCTGCCTTGTTACTGCTTTATCCTGTGTATAAGAGTGTATACATATGAGTCACTCGCTGGGTCACAGGCTGCCTTGTTACTGCTTTATCCTGTGTATAAGAGTGTATACATATGAGTCACTCGCTGTGCCACAGGCTGCCTTGTTACTGCTTTATCCTGTATATAAGAGTGTATACATATGAGTCACTCGCTGTACCACAGGCTGCCTTGTTACTGCTTTATCCTGTATATAAGAGTGTATACATATGAGTCACTCGCTGTGCCACAGGCTGCCTTGTTACTGCTTTATCCTGTATATAAGAGTGTATACATATGAGTCACTCGCTGTGCCACAGGCTGCCTTGTTACTGCTTTATCCTGTGTATAAGAGTGTATACATATGAGTCACTCGCTGTGCCACAGGCTGCCTTGTTACTGCTTTATCCTGTGTATAAGAGTGTATACATATGAGTCACTCGCTGTGCCACATGCTGCCGTGTTACTGCTTTATCCTGTATATAAGAGTGTATACATATGAGTCACTCGCTGTGCCACAGGCTGCCTTGTTACTGCTTTATCCTGTATATAAGAGTGTATACATATGAGTCACTCGCTGTGCCACAGGCTGCCTTGTTACTGCTTTATCCTGTATATAAGAGTGTATACATATGAGTCACTCGCTGTGCCACATGCTGCCTTGTTACTGCTTTATCCTGTATAAGAGTGTATACATATGAGTCACTCGCTGTGTCACAGGCTGCCTTGTTACTGCTTTATCTTGTGTATAAGAGTGTATACATATGAGTCACTCGCTGGGTCACAGGCTGCCTTGTTACTGCTTTATCCTGTATATAAGAGTGTATACATATGAGTCACTCGCTGTGCCACAGGCTGCCTTGTTACTGCTTTATCCTGTATATAAGAGTGTATACATATGAGTCACTCGCTGGGTCACAGGCTGCCTTGTTACTGCTTTATCTTGTGTATAAGAGTGTATACATATGAGTCACTCGCTGTGCCACAGGCTGCCTTGTTACTGCTTTATCCTGTGTATAAGAGTGTATACATATGAGTCACTCGCTGGGTCACAGGCTGCCATGTTACTGCTTTATCCTGTATATAAGAGTGTATACATATGAGTCACTCGCTGTGCCACATGCTGCCTTGTTACTGCTTTATCCTGTGTATAAGAGTGTATACATATGAGTCACTCGCTGGGTCACAGGCTGCCTTGTTACTGCTTTATCCTGTGTATAAGAGTGTATACATATGAGTCACTCGCTGTGCCACAGGCTGCCTTGTTACTGCTTTATCCTGTATATAAGAGTGTATACATATGAGTCACTTGCTGTGCCACAGGCTGCCTTGTTACTGCTTTATCCTGTATATAAGAGTGTATACATATGAGTCACTCGCTGTGCCACAGGCTGCCTTGTTACTGCTTTATCCTGTATATAAGAGTGTATACATATGAGTCACTCGCTGGGTCACAGGCTGCCTTGTTACTGCTTTATCCTGTATATAAGAGTGTATACATATGAGTCACTCGCTGTGCCACAGGCTGCCTTGTTACTGCTTTATCCTGTGTATAAGAGTGTATACATATGAGTCACTCGCTGGGCCACAGGCTGCCTTGTTACTGCTTTATCCTGTGTATAAGAGTGTATACATATGAGTCACTCGCTGTGCCACAGGCTGCCTTGTTACTGCTTTATCCTGTATATAAGAGTGTATACATATGAGTCACTCGCTGTGCCACAGGCTGCCTTGTTACTGCTTTATCCTGTGTATAAGAGTGTATACATATGAGTCACTCGCTGTGTCACAGGCTGCCTTGTTACTGCTTTATCCTGTATATAAGAGTGTATACATATGAGTCACTCGCTGTGCCACAGGCTGCCTTGTTACTGCTTTATCCTGTATATAAGAGTGTATACATATGAGTCACTCGCTGTGCCACAGGCTGCCTTGTTACTGCTTTATCCTGTATATAAGAGTGTATACATATGAGTCACTCGCTGTGCCACAGGCTGCCTTGTTACTGCTTTATCCTGTATATAAGAGTGTATACATATGAGTCACTCGCTGTACCCCAGGCTGCCTTGTTACTGCTTTATCCTGTGTATAAGAGTGTATACATATGAGTCACTCGCTGTGCCACAGGCTGCCTTGTTACTGCTTTATCCTGTGTATAAGAGTGTATACATATGAGTCACTCGCTGGGCCACAGGCTGCCTTGTTACTGCTTTATCCTGTGTATAAGAGTGTATACATATGAGTCACTCGCTGTGCCACAGGCTGCCTTGTTACTGCTTTATCCTGTATATAAGAGTGTATACATATGAGTCACTCGCTGGGCCACAGACTGCCTTGTTACTGCTTTATCCTGTATATAAGAGTGTATACATATGAGTCACTCGCTGTGCCACAGGCTGCCTTGTTACTGCTTTATCCTGTATATAAGAGTGTATACATATGAGTCACTCGCTGTGCCACAGGCTGCCTTGTTACTGCTTTATCCTGTATATAAGAGTGTATACATATGAGTCACTCGCTGGGCCACAGACTGCCTTGTTACTGCTTTATCCTGTATATAAGAGTGTATACATATGAGTCACTCGCTGTGCCACAGTCTGCTGTGTTACTGCTTTATCCTGTGTATAAGAGTGTATACATATGAGTCACTCGCTGTGCCACAGGCTGCCTTGTTACTGCTTTATCCTGTATATAAGAGTGTATACATATGAGTCACTCGCTGTGCCACAGGCTGCCTTGTTACTGCTTTATCCTGTATAAGAGTGTATACATATGAGTCACTCGCTGGGTCACAGGCTGCCTTGTTACTGCTTTATCCTGTGTATAAGAGTGTATACATATGAGTCACTCGCAGGGTCACAGGCTGCCTTGTTACTGCTTTATCCTGTGTATAAGAGTGTATACATATGAGTCACTCGCTGTGCCCCAGGCTGCCTTGTTACTGCTTTATCCTGTATATAAGAGTGTATACATATGAGTCACTCGCTGTGCCACAGGCTGCCTTGTTACTGCTTTATCCTGTATATAAGAGTGTATACATATGAGTCACTCGCTGTGCCACAGGCTGCCTTGTTACTGCTTTATCCTGTGTATAAGAGTGTATACATATGAGTCACTCGCTGTGCCACAGGCTGCCTTGTTACTGCTTTATCCTGTATATAAGAGTGTATACATATGAGTCACTCGCTGTGCCACAGGCTGCCTTGTTACTGCTTTATCCTGTGTATAAGAGTGTATACATATGAGTCACTCGCTGTGCCACAGGCTGCCTTGTTACTGCTTTATCCTGTGTATAAGAGTGTATACATATGAGTCACTCGCTGTGCCACAGGCTGCCTTGTTACTGCTTTATCCTGTATATAAGAGTGTATACATATGAGTCACTCGCTGTGCCACAGGCTGCCTTGTTACTGTTTTATCCTGTATATAAGAGTGTATACATATGAGTCACTCGCTGGGCCACAGGCTGCCATGTTACTGCTTTATCCTGTGTATAAGAGTGTATACATATGAGTCACTCGCTGGGCCACAGGCTGCCTTGTTACTGCTTTATCCTGTATATAAGAGTGTATACATATGAGTCACTCGCTGTGCCACAGGCTGCCTTGTTACTGCTTTATCCTGTATATAAGAGTGTATACATATGAGTCACTCGCTGTGCCACAGGCTGCCTTGTTACTGCTTTATCCTGTGTATAAGAGTGTATACATATGAGTCACTCGCTGTGCCACAGGCTGCCTTGTTACTGCTTTATCCTGTATATAAGAGTGTATACATATGTGTCACTCGCTGTGCCACAGGCTGCCTTGTTACTGCTTTATCCTGTATATAAGAGTGTATACATATGAGTCACTCGCTGGGCCACAGGCTGCCATGTTACTGCTTTATCCTGTGTATAAGAGTGTATACATATGAGTCACTCGCTGGGCAACAGGCTGCCTTGTTACTGCTTTATCCTGTATATAAGAGTGTATACATATGAGTCACTCGCTGTGCCACAGGCTGCCTTGTTACTGCTTTATCCTGTGTATAAGAGTGTATACATATGAGTCACTCGCTGGGTCACAGGCTGCCGTGTTACTGCTTTATCCTGTGTATAAGAGTGTATACATATGAGTCACTCGCTGTGCCACAGGCTGCCTTGTTACTGCTTTATCCTGTATATAAGAGTGTATACATATGAGTCACTCGCTGTGCCACAGGCTGCCTTGTTACTGCTTTATCCTGTGTATAAGAGTGTATACATATGAGTCACTCGCTGTGCCACAGGCTGCCGTGTTACTGCTTTATCCTGTGTATAAGAGTGTATACATATGAGTCACTCGCTGTGCCACAGGCTGCCTTGTTACTGCTTTATCCTGTGTATAAGAGTGTATACATATGAGTCACTCGCTGTGCCACAGGCTGCCTTGTTACTGCTTTATCCTGTGTATAAGAGTGTATACATATGAGTCACTCGCTGGGCCACAGGCTGCCTTGTTACTGCTTTATCCTGTGTATAAGAGTGTATACATATGAGTCACTCGCTGGGCCACAGGCTGCCTTGTTACTGCTTTATCCTGTGTATAAGAGTGTATACATATGAGTCACTCGCTGTGCCACAGGCTGCCTTGTTACTGCTTTATCCTGTATATAAGAGTGTATACAT
Organism: Discoglossus pictus; assembly: GCA_027410445.1. Lineage (NCBI taxonomy): Eukaryota > Metazoa > Chordata > Amphibia > Anura > Alytidae > Discoglossus > Discoglossus pictus. The sequence goes on along the minus strand of CM050175.1, from coordinate 90,638,025 downwards.
ATGAGTCACTCGCTGTGCCACAGGCTGCCTTGTTACTGCTTTATCCTGTATATAAGAGTGTATACATATGAGTCACTCGCTGTGCCACAGGCTGCCTTGTTACTGTTTTATCCTGTATATAAGAGTGTATACATATGAGTCACTCGCTGGGCCACAGGCTGCCATGTTACTGCTTTATCCTGTGTATAAGAGTGTATACATATGAGTCACTCGCTGGGCCACAGGCTGCCTTGTTACTGCTTTATCCTGTATATAAGAGTGTATACATATGAGTCACTCGCTGTGCCACAGGCTGCCTTGTTACTGCTTTATCCTGTATATAAGAGTGTATACATATGAGTCACTCGCTGTGCCACAGGCTGCCTTGTTACTGCTTTATCCTGTGTATAAGAGTGTATACATATGAGTCACTCGCTGTGCCACAGGCTGCCTTGTTACTGCTTTATCCTGTATATAAGAGTGTATACATATGTGTCACTCGCTGTGCCACAGGCTGCCTTGTTACTGCTTTATCCTGTATATAAGAGTGTATACATATGAGTCACTCGCTGGGCCACAGGCTGCCATGTTACTGCTTTATCCTGTGTATAAGAGTGTATACATATGAGTCACTCGCTGGGCCACAGGCTGCCTTGTTACTGCTTTATCCTGTATATAAGAGTGTATACATATGAGTCACTCGCTGTGCCACAGGCTGCCTTGTTACTGCTTTATCCTGTGTATAAGAGTGTATACATATGAGTCACTCGCTGGGTCACAGGCTGCCGTGTTACTGCTTTATCCTGTGTATAAGAGTGTATACATATGAGTCACTCGCTGTGCCACAGGCTGCCTTGTTACTGCTTTATCCTGTATATAAGAGTGTATACATATGAGTCACTCGCTGTGCCACAGGCTGCCTTGTTACTGCTTTATCCTGTGTATAAGAGTGTATACATATGAGTCACTCGCTGTGCCACAGGCTGCCGTGTTACTGCTTTATCCTGTGTATAAGAGTGTATACATATGAGTCACTCGCTGTGCCACAGGCTGCCTTGTTACTGCTTTATCCTGTGTATAAGAGTGTATACATATGAGTCACTCGCTGTGCCACAGGCTGCCTTGTTACTGCTTTATCCTGTGTATAAGAGTGTATACATATGAGTCACTCGCTGGGCCACAGGCTGCCTTGTTACTGCTTTATCCTGTGTATAAGAGTGTATACATATGAGTCACTCGCTGGGCCACAGGCTGCCTTGTTACTGCTTTATCCTGTGTATAAGAGTGTATACATATGAGTCACTCGCTGTGCCACAGGCTGCCTTGTTACTGCTTTATCCTGTATATAAGAGTGTATACATATGAGTCACTCGCTGTGCCACAGGCTGCCTTGTTACTGCTTTATCCTGTATATAAGAGTGTATACATATGAGTCACTCGCTGGGCCACAGGCTGCCTTGTTACTGCTTTATCCTGTATATAAGAGTGTATACATATGAGTCACTCGCTGGGCCACAGGCTGCCTTGTTACTGCTTTATCCTGTATATAAGAGTGTATACATATGAGTCACTCGCTGTGCCACAGGCTGCCTTGTTACTGCTTTATCCTGTGTATAAGAGTGTATACATATGAGTCACTCGCTGTGCCACAGGCTGTCTTGTTACTGCTTTATCCTGTATATAAGAGTGTATACATATGAGTCACTCGCAGGGTCACCGGCTGCCTTGTTACTGCTTTATCCTGTGTATAAGAGTGTATACATATGAGTCACTCGCTGGGCCACAGGCTGCCTTGTTACTGCTTTATCCTGTGTATAAGAGTGTATACATATGAGTCACTCGCTGGGTCACAGGCTGCCTTGTTACTGCTTTATCCTATGTATAAGAGTGTATACATATGAGTCACTCGCTGGGTCACAGGCTGTCTTGTTACTGCTTTATCCTGTATATAAGAGTGTATACATATGAGTCACTCGCTGTGCCACAGGCTGCCTTGTTACTGCTTTATCCTGTATATAAGAGTGTATACATATGAGTCACTCGCTGTGCCACAGGCTGCCTTGTTACTGCTTTATCCTGTGTATAAGAGTGTATACATATGAGTCACTCGCTGTGCCACAGGCTGCCTTGTTACTGCTTTATCCTGTATATAAGAGTGTATACATATGAGTCACTCGCTGTGCCACAGGCTGCCTTGTTACTGCTTTATCCTGTGTATAAGAGTGTATACATATGAGTCACTCGCTGGGCCACAGGCTGCCTTGTTACTGCTTTATCCTGTATATAAGAGTGTATACATATGAGTCACTCGCTGTGCCACAGGCTGCCTTGTTACTGCTTTATCCTGTATATAAGAGTGTATACATATGAGTCACTCGCTGTGCCACAGGCTGCCTTGTTACTGCTTTATCCTGTATATAAGAGTGTATACATATGAGTCACTCGCTGTGCCACAGGCTGCGTTGTTACTGCTTTATCCTGTATATAAGAGTGTATACATATGAGTCACTCGCTGTGCCACAGGCTGCCTTGTTACTGCTTTATCCTGTGTATAAGAGTGTATACATATGAGTCACTCGCTGGGTCACAGGCTGCCTTGTTACTGCTTTATCCTGTATATAAGAGTGTATACATATGAGTCACTCGCTGTGCCACAGGCTGCCTTGTTACTGCTTTATCCTGTGTATAAGAGTGTATACATATGAGTCACTCGCTGGGTCACAGGCTGCCGTGTTACTGCTTTATCCTGTGTATAAGAGTGTATACATATGAGTCACTCGCTGTGCCACAGGCTGCCTTGTTACTGCTTTATCCTGTATATAAGAGTGTATACATATGAGTCACTCGCTGTGTCACAGGCTGCCTTGTTACTGCTTTATCCTGTGTATAAGAGTGTATACATATGAGTCACTCGCTGGGCACAGGCTGCCGTGTTACTGCTTTATCCTGTATATAAGAGTGTATACATATGAGTCACTCGCTGTGCCACAGGCTGCCTTGTTACTGCTTTATCCTGTGTTTAAGAGTGTATACATATGAGTCACTCGCTGGGTCACAGGCTGCCGTGTTACTGCTTTGTCCTGTATATAAGAATGTATACATATGAGTCACTCGCTGTGCCACAGGCTGCCTTGTTACTGCTTTATCCTGTGTATAAGAGTGTATACATTTGAGTCACTCGCTGGGTCACAGGCTGCCTTGTTACTGCTTTATCCTGTAAATAAGAGTGTATACATATGAGTCACTCGCTGTGCCACAGGCTGCCTTGTTACTGCTTTATCCTGTGTATAAGAGTGTATACATATGAGTCACTCGCTGGGTCACAGGCTGCCTTGTTACTGTTTTATCCTGTGTATAAGAGTGTATACATATGAGTCACTCGCTGTGCCACAGGCTGCCTTGTTACTGCTTTATCCTGTATATAAGAGTGTATACATATGAGTCACTCGCTGTGCCACAGGCTGCCTTGTTACTGCTTTATCCTGTATATAAGAGTGTATACATATGAGTCACTCGCTGTGCCACAGGCTGCCTTGTTACTGCTTTATCCTGTGTATAAGAGTGTATACATATGAGTCACTCGCTGTGCCACAGGCTGCCTTGTTACTGCTTTATCCTGTATATAAGAGTGTATACATATGAGTCACTCGCTGTTCCACAGGCTGCCTTGTTACTGCTTTATCCTGTATATAAGAGTGTATACATATGAGTCACTCGCTGTGCCACAGGCTGCCTTGTTACTGCTTTATCCTGTATATATAAGAGTGTATACATATGAGTCACTCGCTGTGCCACAGGCTGCCTTGTTACTGCTTTATCCTGTGTATATGATTGTATACATATGAGTCACTCGCTGTGCCACAGGCTGCCTTGTTACTGCTTTATCCTGTGTTTAAGAGTGTATACATATGAGTCACTCGCTGTGCCACAGGCTGCCTTGTTACTGCTTAATCCTGTGTATAAGAGTGTATACATATGAGTCACTCGCTGGGCCACAGGCTGCCTTGTTACTGCTTTATCCTGTGTATAAGAGTGTATACATATGAGTCACTCGCTGTGCCACAGGTTGCCTTGTTACTGCTTTATCCTGTATATAAGAGTGTATACATATGAGTCACTTGCTGTGCCACAGGCTGCCATGTTACTGCTTTATCCTGTGTATAAGAGTGTATACATATGAGTCACTCTCTGTGCCACAGGCTGCCGTGTTACTGCTTTATCCTGTGTATTAGAGTGTATACATATGAGTCACTCGATGGGCCACAGGCTGCCTTGTTACTGCTTTATCCTGTGTATAAGATTGTATACATATGAATCACTCGCTGTGCCACAGGCTGCCTTGTTACTGCTTTATCCTGTGTTTAAGATTGTATACATATTGTTTGGGAACAAACATACTCAAAACCCACTTGTTACTCCATAACCCAGTCACCAGTGATACCACTAATAATTTTCTTATTATAGAGTTTATTTAGACAAAAAGTGAGTCAGCATAAAAAACATCCAAAATGGCTGCTACTGGCTCACTGACTGACAGAAATATATACAACATAGCTTTTATAATTGTTTAGATAAGACAATGGTATAACCCAGCAACAACCAATGAAAGTTTATTTACACTATGATATCCAACAAGCTATAACACATGTGATCAGCACTTATCAATCATGTCTTGGTACGTCACTCTAGATGCGTAAAAAAAATTATTATTTCCTATCTTCTGCGCAAAGGGCAAGAGTTGACCTTGTAGATGACTAAAAACATATTTTGTTTATGCTAAAAAGTTTATTTGCTGTCTGTAGCTTAAAACTGCTAAATCATGGGTCCTCCAGATTTAACTATTTCATACCTTATATCTTACAAAATGGAAAATACCGGTTTACAGCTAAGATATATATATATACTAAATAATGTAAGGATATGTGTATTATTTCATCACCACTCCCTCCATATAACAATGAAAATTGTCATCAAAAGGAAAAAAATACAAATATGATAGGGTGTAATCTTAATATAAATATCACACATATAGCTAAACGATAAAAAGATAAACTTATTAGGAAGTAGAGATAAGATCCTCAGACTGGCATGCAAAGAGACTCAATGTCTCTAAAAAATTCAGTCGGATGAGCTTCCTACAACATGGAGATATTATATCTTATCTCATGGAGTCCTTTGCACCCTTTACCTTAATACATTCCTAACAAGAACATGTCAAAAGAAAACATAATTATGCATAGAAACAATAAAATACATAAGACAAACACAAGTTTAATAATCCAATATGATCCGTGGAATAATATAAAAAATCTTTCAATAATGGAATCCATAGCATAAAGTTCTCAGTCCAGATATTAAAGTCTGTTGAATGAAAGCTTTACAATTAGTGATTAGAAAGCACAAGCAAGAAAAAAACTAATTTTGATGGTAAAACAATAAACCCACGAAAACAAGTGAGCACCTGTTTGACGAAATCCATATAACAGGGAAAGAGTCCAATGGGGTGGATGAAAACATCAACAGATGGTGTTATATGCTACCAAGATACAGTCCAGATTGAGGTGCAATAGATATAAAAGTCCAGATATGTAAAATAAAATACAATGGTTAATGCAGACAAAATGGCCTCACTTCATTCCCCAACCAATTACCAATAACTAGGTCATAGAACCAATTTCCCTTTATATTCATTGTCTTATGAGGCTTTTATATGATAGATGTAATTTAATAACCAATAAAGTTTTCACTGATATTACTAATAACCCAGAGTGTATGCAAGATAACTTCTTCTTTCCCTAATTACTCTTCCTTATCAGATGTTAGTACTAGATCCCAGCAAAGTGATAGAAATTATAGAAGCCAAACAATAGTAAAAAGGAAGACAGTAAGGAGTAGGACAAAATAGGAAAATGACAACACAGTGAAACCATAGGCCCAGACAGACTTCCTACAGGCCCGGTCTCACACATCATCCCTCCCTATATAGATCTCGATGCTTCTGGGTTATTTAGGAATTCCAAGGGCATAACTTTTAGTCTAGACCTAATAACAGTATTGATCAAATCAATTTGGGAAGCAAAACAATGTAATAAATAATTTCCAATATAGATTGGATATTGGGTGTCCTCAATAACTAGGAATAGGTGCGTAACCATTTTACCTCCACTGAAAAGAGGTAATAAACGCGTTGTCATAATAGCATGAGTTGAAGTTTCATGATCGATCTATCTTATATACTCATTGATCATAGGGTTGGGTATTTTGGGTTAAATTGGTATTCTTTATTTGTTTTAATAACCTGTCATTAATGTAGCGAGGCTCATGTGGAATATCGATAGGAATAAATAACCAGTCATCTTTGGTTTCTATCTCTACTCGGAGTCTAGAGCGTTTACTTATGTTTAATGGCTTAGTATCGTTCTTATTTAAAGAGATAGTTAGGACATTTCCCTCTATTTGAATATTTTTAAAATGCGCCTGATGAATTGAGATCACATTTTCATTATTTACTTCTTCTCCGGAAATGTCTTTACATCTCAGGCATTTGATTATTTTGCGAAACGAATCTCTACTGATTCCTCTTCCTTCTCAATCACATGACAATTCCTTGCACACGAGGATGTTTAACCCATTCATAATTGATTGGAAATGTAACTTGTGACCATATCACCCCATCAATAAAATCAATTACTGGACTAAATCTAAGTAAATCAGTCCCAGGAATATCCACTATAATAACTGGATGTTTCCTGTTGTGATACCAACAGGAACATCATATCGGTTCTGTAAAAAATGTCTATGTCTTAAGATCTACCCAATGTATCAGTATTTCTGGAGGACCATCAGCGATCTCCGGCAATGCTCGTCTCTTACATCAGCTATTAACCCTTTACCAGTAGATTCCAGTTCAATCTGCGTTGCCTCCCGTGAACCTAAAGGGTTAACAGTTATATCTCCTGTAACATCCTCCTTGGTTTTGCAAACACCCCTTCCTTGCTGAATATGAGTTTCTGAAGAGAAAGGATCCTCAGGGACAAGAAACCAATCCATACCATTTTTTCAGGACATACTTTTACATTTTCGTTTGCGTTAGGGGATTCCCGGGTATCGCGCCGGTTTGTGTTATCGGCCCCTAATCTATCTTTACAATTAGTGTCCAGTCACTGGCTTTGGTTTTGGGATTTTTGAGCGTCTTGGGTTGGATTACTAATTCTGCCATAAATGCAGCCATTTGTTGGGTCTACATTTTAACCTTTTCTTCTAAATTAGGGGATGGTTTAGAATTTTGATTTTGGTTATATCTTTTAACCCTTTGACTCTCTGAATAATTTGAAGTACTGGGCATTGGAGGGGTTAATCTTCATTCTGAACGAGGGTATTTTGGCCTCCAGACAACTCCAAATAATTGTTTCCCCTGTAATTTGCATTAACATAAAAATAATAACTAATATCAACTCTGTCCTCCAACCCAAACATCTGCTTTCCCCTTTAAATGTTCTCCTCCGCCCACCACCTCCCCCCATCCCTTCCTGTCATGGTTGAAGACCATTTTATGCATAAAATTCCAACCATCCGCAATGAACTCTCCTCCCATCGTGGCTCACACACTCCACTTTCTCAACTAACCAACAACACCCAGTCTTCTCCCTTCCCCATTCCCACAGCCATTATGAACTACTTTGACCCTGCAACAGAGGACAAAGTCTCCAGCCTATTATCATGATCTCACCTCACTACTCGTCCTCTGGATCCTATTCCATCTCAGCTCATCCCTCCCCTCTCTACCACAGTAATCCCAACTCTCACAAACCTCTACAACCGTTCCCTTCATCTTCTCTAAAACATGCCATAACTACACTCACTCTTAAGAAACCCTCATCTGACTCTGATGTCACATCTAACTTCCACCCTATCTCTCTACTTCCTCTGGCTTCCAAACTGCTGGAGCGGCTCGTCTATAACCGCCTTACCAGCTTTATTTCCCCTAATTCCCTTCTTGACACCTTCCAATCCGGCTCCAACACCCCACTGAGACAGCTCTCAGTAAAGTCACTAATGACCTGCTTGTCACAACCTACTATGATGATGGTGTCATGAATCAGCCAGTGGCCATATTGGATTTGGTGTGAACTATGCTGGGGCCATTTTGTGACTGGCAGCGGTGGCCATTTTGGGCTGGGTGGTCTTCCACATGCTGTTGCCATGGGGAGGAACAAAAGGTTTGGGGCCCACTTGTTATGGATATATTGTTGTGTTGTGGTCTAGGGGATAAAGTATTATAAGTTTACCCCTTAGCATATTCCCATCCCTTCCATGTTTAGGCTCATTGTAATGGGTGTCATGTGAGGGAGCTGGTGGAATGTGTTGGTTCTATGTGTGTGAAACATTGTGTGTTGTATTTGTAAATATGAATGTATGGTATTATATTAGTATGTCATTATATTGTAGAGGGGAAGCCATTGAATATAGCCACGCCTCCTTTGTTCCCAAAGGCCTGTTAATCCCATTAGCTAAGTATCCAGCATAGAACTAACAATGGGGAGCTCACAGCTGGAGAGCAGACAGGCAGGCACCCAGAAACAATGGGATGGCCTGAAGGCTTCTCAGCTTTCATAGCCTGGGCACAGGAGAGTAAAAGACATGCTTTGCCCTGGAGAGTCAGAGTCCAAATGAATTAGTTGGCCTCGCCTAGTGGGCGGACCTGGGAGGGGACTATTGGTTCACACACAGTTCCCCTTCATGATTGGCCAGACGTCATTTGGGGCTGGCTAACGGTAGCCACTTCCCCCATTCTTGTGTGATGTGGTTAAATATGCTGTTCTAAAATAAAACATGGTTCATAATTTTCATCAAGACTTTGTGTGCAGGTGTATTATTGACCCAAGGGCATATGCTGGCAGAGGAGATCGTTTCTGACTTCCTTCCAGGGTTCCCAGCGCACACTACCTTAAGCTGGGACTTATGCTCTTGCATCCGCAAAGAAGGTCCATTGGTCTGAGTCACCCAAATCTTAGGTCTAAAACCTACAGGAGATAAGAGGACTAGGATCCTCTATACTCCATCATCATTGTAGGTTGTGACAGATGGGATCTAGAGTATCCTAGTACTCTTACTCCCAGTATTATTATTATTATTATTATTATTATCCTTTATTTATAACGTGCCAACATATTCCTCAGCGCAATACAGGGGTTAGGTACAAGTATAAACAATACCCCACAATGAAAATAATGGAAGACCCTGTTATTGAGCTTTCAATCTGATATACACTGTGCCTTCCCTAAAGCACCTCACAAGATTAAAACTCGCAAACTTACATTCTAAAGGGTATGGGTAAGGTACAGGAGAGTGAGAGATGCATAGTGAATGAAGAGGCTAAAGATGATAGGCTTTTTTGAATAGATGTGTTTTTAAAGAGATTTTGAAGGATCTGAGGCCGGAAGATAGTCTGGTGGTGCGAGGTAAAGAGTTCCAAAGAATAGGGGCAGCACGTGAAAAGTCTTGAAGACGGGAGTGAGAGGAGGTGATGAGAGAGGAAAAGAGAAGAAGGTCATTAGCAGAGCGAAGATGGCGGGTGGGAGTGTATTTTGGGATGAGAGCAGAGATGTTGGAGGGTGCACTATTGTGGAGGGCTTTATATGTTAGGGCCATGATTTTGAATTGTATTCTAGACGCTATGGGAAGCCAGTGGAGGGACAGAGAGGAGCTGCAGACACTGATCGTTTAGTATGGTAGATGAGTCTAGCGGATGCATTCAAAATGGATTGGAGTGGAGACAGACGGGTGATAGGAAGGCCAGCAAGGAAAGAGTTGCAGTAATCGAGGCGAGATATGATGAGAGCGTGAATAAGAATTTTAGTTGTGTCTTGTGTGAGGTAGCGGCGTATTTTGGATATGTTTTTTAGGTGAAAGTGACAAGATTTTGTGAGTGATTGGATGTGGGGAATGAAAGAGAGGGCGTGATCCAGTAGGACCCCAAGACAACGGGCCTGAGAGGTAGGAGTGATGATGGCATTGTCAACAGTGAGAGATATTTGCGAAGGGAAAGCTGTAGTAGAGGGTGGAAAGATAAGGAGCTCAGTCTTAGACATGTTGAGTTTGAGTTGACGGGCAGACATCCATGAGGATATGCTCGAGAGGCAATTGGCAACATGAGCTAGCAGAGAGGGGGATAGTTCAGGTGCAGAGATGTAGATTTGGGTGTCACCAGCATATAGATGATACTGAAATCCAAAAGATTTTATAAGGGCACCAAGGTAGGATGTATAGATGGAGAAAAGGAGGGGGCCTAGGACTGAGCCTTGGGGTACACCAACAGTTAGAGGGCGAGGAGATGAAGAGGTGCCAGAGAAGGAGACACTAAATGTTTGATTTTCTAGATGAGATGTGAACCAAGAGAGAGCAGTGTCACGGATGCCAAGAGAGTGGAGAATTTGGATAAGAAGAGGATGATCAACTGTGTCAAAGGCAGCAGAGAGATCCAGGAGAATTAGGTTTAGACCTAAGTTTGGGTGACTCTAGACCTATGGGCAGTCTTTGTTGGTACAAAGGCATAAGTCCCGGCTGCTTTGGTAGTGTACCTGGAGCACCTTGGTAGGGAGTCAGAACGAGCTCCTCTACAAGCATATGCCTCTGGGTCAATAATACATGCTTAGTCAAAGTATGAAAATTAAGAACCACTTTATTTTGGAAACACACAGTATTTAAGAACTTTTCAACATAGTAGGGGGAGGGGTTACCTGAGGTCAGCCCCTAATGGCCTCTGGCCAGTCACATAGGGTCATGTCCTGGGAATCATGAGTCCCCTCCCAGGTCCGCCCACTAGGTGTGGCTAACAGAGTCATTTGGCTTCTGACCACCAGAGGGGAAGCACGTCCTGACTCTCTCCTGGGTCCTCTGCTAAGAACTGAGAAGCCCCCTGGGGAGATGGTGCCTCTGTGGCTGTGGGGATCCCATTGTTCATTATCCCTTAAGTGTGTGTACACAAGGGATTAGCCTTTGGGGCCAGATCTCCCTGACAAGATGTATGTGACAATGTGTGCATTAGAATTACTCCCCACTGTAGGACATCGTCACATATGGTATTCCACACACTGTCAGTCTGGTCACGTAAAAGCGCGAAAGCGCACCCAACATAAAACCTCCTGCCCTCATAGGATATGGAAGTGGGGGAGGGTTTCCACATCAACCCCTCTCATGCATTAATACATTTTATTGATGGTGATGGGAACCCTGCTCCTCTCCCTAGACAACAATCCCAACAATATACCATTATAGCACTATACCAGTGGCTATGTGAGCTCAAACCCCCAGTCATCATCTCCACTGGCAACAGCCTGTGGCAGACATCAGTCCAAGTCTGAGATGGGCGCCAATTGAGCCATGACAATTACCCCCCCAAGTACAGATGTAGGTATCCTTTACTCCAGGATGTCTATCTGGACTGACAGTCAGGGCTCTAGTTGGCGCGACAATCCATCTGCGTTTTGGTGGAATTTCCCTTTGCGGTGTTGTACGATGAAAGTAAAAGTTTGTAGGGCTAAACTCCACCTCAGTAGTCAGCCATTCTCTCCAGCCACTTTAGATAACCAGCAAAGAGGGTTATGGTCTGTGGTGACTGTGAACTGTCTTCCGTACAGGTAGTGCTGTAGTTTGCGTAGAGCCCAGACTACTGCTAAACATTCCTTTTCTATAGTTGCATAGGCTGTTTCTCGTTGCAGTAGTTTCCTACTAATGTAGGCCACTGGGTGCTCAACTCCCTGGTTGTCTGGCTGACTCAATACTGCCCCTATGCCATACATGGAGGCATCAGTCTGTACCACGAAAGGGCGGTTATAGTCTGGGGCAGCCAGGACTGGGGAGCAGGTCAGAGCATCCTTCAGTGTTTGGAAAGCCAACTGGCACGCAGAAGTCCAATTCACTTCCCGGGGTAGCTTCTTCTTGGTGAGATCCGTCAGGGGTTTGGCTGTGCTGCTGAAATCGGGGATACATTTTCGGTAATACCCAGTATTACCTAGGAAAGCCATCACCTGCTTTTTAGTTTTAGGAGTGGGCCAAGCTGCTATTCCCTCTACCTTGGCAGGTTCGGGTCTTAACTTCCCATTTCCCACCCAATGACCTAGGTAGGGGCACTTATGCTCTAGCCCATTGGCATTTGTCAGGTCTTATGGTCAACTTAGCTTGGTGAATTGCCTGCATAATTCGGCTAATGTGCCTTATATGGTCCTCCCAAGTCTGGCTAAAAATGGCTATATCATCCAGGTAGGCCTGGGCATACTCTTGGTGCCCTTGCAACAATGTGTCCACTAGTCTCTGGAAGGTAGAAGGAGCATTTTTCATCCCAAATGGCATTACTTTAAACTGGAAGAGTCCAAAGGGGGTGATAAAGGCAGACTTCTTCCTTTGCAGTCTCTTCTAAAGGGATCTGCCAATATCCTTTAGAGAGATCTAAAGTGGTTAAATATTTGGCGGTACCTAGCCGGTCCAAAAACTCGTCCATGTGTGGAACAGGGTAGGCATTTGTTTTGGTTTTATCGTTCAGCCTACGGTAATCCACGCAAAAACGAGTGGTTCCATCTTTTTTGGGCACCAATACCACTGGAGATGCCCAGGGACTACTGGATTCTTCTATCACTCCCAACTGTCGCATAGTGTGTAATTCTGCCTGAATATTGGCCCTAACTTCCTCGGGGACCCTGTAGGGGTGTTGCTTTAAGGGGGCACATTCCCCGGTTACTACTGGGTGGACAGCTAAGGGGGTACACCCTGGCTTGGTGGTGAACAGGGTGTGGAAGGGTTTTAAGCTGTTGGACAGCTGCTCTTTCTGCTCTGCGTCTAATTCCAGGGTCTGCTGAATACTTTCTCCTACTGTATCCTGGTCTGCTTTGTTTAGCATATCTGGGATCTGTCCCTCCTCTGGTTCGTCCTCTGTGGCCCTACAAATAGCTAGTAGGTGAGCTGCACTGTGAACGTACACCTTAAGTCTGTTGATATGGGCAACTCTGGTGATGGCCCTATCCGGGTCTATCATTACTACATAGGCCTTGTTCCCCACTTTCTGGCTGATTGTGTAAAGCCCTACCCACTGGGACTGTAATTTATTTTGGGGGTGAGGTTCCAGCATAAGCACCTTCGTACCCTCCTCCAGAATTCTGTCACTTGTCCCTGCCTTGTAGTATTTCTGATCCCTCTGCTGGGCTTTCCTCATGTTTTGGCTGACTATTCCAGTTATTCTGGCCATGTTCTCTCTGAAGGCTAGTACATAGGTGGCCACTGGTATGGGTTGCTGCCTATACTCCCCTTCCCATGTTTCCCTAATTATGCTTAAGGGTCCTCTCACATGTCTCCCATACAGGAGTTCAAAGGGGGAGTGCCCTGTAGACTCCTGGGGTACCTCTCTATATGCTAACAGCAAACATGGCAACAACCGTTCCCAGTCTGGTTCCTGGTCTGTAAAAGTGCGTATCATATGTTTAAGAGTCCCATTGAACCGCTCGCATAGACCATTAGTCTGGGGATGGTAGGGGGAAGAGGTAATATGCTTAACGCCACACGTGGCCCATAGCTGTTCCGTGACCTTGGCCATAAATTGTGGGCCTTGATCCGACAAAATCTCATGGGGAAACCCTGTTCCGGTGAATATAGTCACCAAGACGTCTGCTACCTTTGGAGCTGTTATACTGGACAAGGCTACTGTCTTAGGGTACCTAGTGGCATAATCTACCAGGGTAAGGATATACTGCTTCCCCGTTCTACTGGCTCTAGCTAGGGGCCCAATGATGTCCACAGCTACCCTCTGGAAGGGTTCTTCCATTACTGGGAGGGACCTGCTGGTCTTCTTGAGAGGCCTGTTCCTTTGGCAGGCATCACAAGAATGGCAAAACTCCTTTACATCCTTATCCAACCCTGGCCAGAAAAATATCTCTTTCACTCTACTCCGGGTTTTCTTCTCCCCTAAGTGCCCTCCCAGGGGTATTTCATGTGCTATTTGTAGCACCTTGCCCCTATATGGCTTGGGAACCACTAATTGTTTCCTGGGTTCTCTGCCTACCTCATTATTTATAGGTACCTTGACCCTATATAACAACCCCTTATCCCAGATAACGCTGTATAGGTCATCCACTCCTTTGCCTTGTGCTGCCCTGTCCCTTAAACCAGCCAAAGTCTCGTCTTTCTGCAGAACTGCCCTGATCTCCTCTCCCTTAGCCAATTCTAAAGTTAATGTATTAGCAAGCAATGGACTTACCTCGGGTCTTGGGTATCCCCTCTGCTCCTGGTATGCCTCTCCAGGGTGGTTGCTCTTGGCTTGAGCTCTGGTAATGGGCTGTACATATTGGCTCCTCATGTGGCCCAAATCATTGCCCAGTAAAACATCCGTGGGGAGCCCATCCATGACTCCCACTTCCTTGCTTTGGTTCCCCATGCCCCAGTCCAAATTAACGCGAGCCATGGGGATGGTTAACTGTTCTCCTCCTGCTACCATCACCCACATTTCCTTTCGGATGGAATCTGTAGGGCATACCCATTTGGGTAGGACTACTGTGACTGCTGATCCAGAGTCACGGTAGCCAGTAGCTTGGTGTCCTTGTAGCCACACGGCTTGCCTATGTTGTTCTCCAGACAGCTTCTGCGGGTTCCTTACAGTATAGACGCCTGGATATCCTCCCTCTGCTTCTTGCTCCCAAAGAGCTGCGTTGGAGCTCGCCGGCCCCTCAGTCCACTTCCCCAAATAATGTACATGGCGGTGGGTAGGTCCTCTCGAGTTTTTTGAGTGCCTGAGGACAATCCTTAGCAAAGTGACCTCGTTGGTTGCAGTTGTAGCATTCTGAGTTCATTGGTTTGGTCCCCCATTGTGTCCTGGGAGCATGCTGGGACTTGGTACCCCTGTGGTCAGATGTTTTTACTGGCCGTGCCCAGGGCACATTACGCATCTCAGGAGCTGATCGTGCTGGCACCACCTCTCTGGGGCCCCTACCACTGGGTACAAGCTCGCCTTAACCTGTACATAACTTCCACATGAGTGTCTGCGGGTCCTTTGGTGGTAGCCCTGAATCTATCCAAAAATGTCTCAGGCTTCACAGTATATCTGCTCAGCAACACCGTGCACAAATATTTGTAATCTTGGGCTTGTTCCCGTGGAAGGGCTCCACATGCCTCACTGGCCCTTCCTGTTAACTTGTTTAGCAGCAATTTGGCCCATTCTCCATAGGGAATATCTTGGACCCCACATTGCTGCTCAAACTCCTGAAGGAATTCGTCCATATTGTCCATACCATCCTGGAACTTCTTAAAGTTCTGGTATGCCATCTTAACTCGTACTGGCAATTCCTCTGTGCGGCAACCAAGCCTTTGCTGAGCTTGAACCCGCTCCCCAGTGCGCTCCTGCCAGATTCCCTGGTAATGCTGTTCCAGTAAGTTGCCCACCTCTTGTGCGGTTATCTCACTATAAGTGTCTGGTTTATTCATACCTTCTTGTTGCCTCTTTGGTGATGTCTTGCTCTGGTTGGGGTCTTGGAGCCCTTGGTGGTCCCTCACCCAACTCCTCTGCTTCCTCCTGCTCCGCATCATTTTTTCTCAGGGCTGCCATCATCACCGCTCGTTGGTCTCCCTTCCTCCTAGGGATTCCTTTCTGCTTCATCGCCTCCCTTAGCTCCACTGAGGACCATTTCTCGTATTGCTGCTCCATTCTTGGTCTTTCTGTAGAGCCTCCCACGACTGCCACCAATTGTCACAACCTACTATGATGATGGGAT
The DNA here is from genome assembly GCA_027410445.1 of Discoglossus pictus. Lineage (NCBI taxonomy): Eukaryota > Metazoa > Chordata > Amphibia > Anura > Alytidae > Discoglossus > Discoglossus pictus. The sequence continues at coordinate 90,622,294 of CM050175.1, read as the reverse complement.
CTAGAGTATCCTAGTACTCTTATTCCCAGTAGGTTTAGACCTAAGTTTGGGTGACTCTAGACCTATGGACAGTCTTTGTTGATACAAAGGCATAAGTCCCAGCTGCTGTGGTAGTGTACCTGGGAGCACCTTGGTAGGGAGTCAGAACGAGCTCCTCTACAAGCATATGCCTCTGGGTCAATAATACATGCTTAGTCAAAGTATGAAAATTAAAACAAGTTTATTTTGGAAACACACAGTATTTAAGAACTTTTTAACATAGCAGGGGGAGGAGCTACCTGAGGTCAGCCCCTAATGGCTTCTGGTCAATCACATAGGGTCATGTCCTGGGAATCATGAGTCCCCTCCCAGGTCCGCCCACTAGGTGTGGCTAACAGAGTCATTTGGCTTCTGACCACCAGAGGGGAAGCATGTCCTGACTCTCTCCTGGGTCCTCTGCTAAGAACTGAGAAGCCCCCTGGGGAGATAGTGCCTCTGTGGCTGTGGGGATCCCATTGTTCATTATCCCTTAAGTGTGTGTACACAAGGGATTAGCCTTTGGGGCCAGATCTCCTTGACAAGATGTATGTGGCAATGTGTGCATTAGAATTACTCCCCACTGTAAGACATCGTCACATATAGTATTCCACACACTGTCAGTCTGGTCACGTAAAAGCAGGAAAGCGCACCCAACATAAAACCGCCTACTGCCCTCATAGGATATGGAAGTGGGGTAGGGTTTCCACATCTATCCCTCTAATGCATTAATACATTTTATTGATGGTGATGGGAACCCTGCTCCTCTCCCTAGACAGCAATCACAACAATATACCATTATAGCACTATACCAGTGGCTCTGTGAGCTCAAACCCCCAGTCATCATCTCCACTGGCAACAGCCTGTGGCAGACATCAGTCCAAGTCTGAGATGGGCACCAATTGAGCCATGACACTGCTCACCACCAAGTCAAAAGGTCAAGTTTCTGTTCTTCTTCTTCTGGATCTCGCTGCTGCCTTTGACACAGTCGACCACCCACTTCTACTCCATATCCTCTCCTCCCTCGGCATTTGAGACACTGCTCTCTCATGGTCCTCATCATACCTCATGTGGTACGCTTATAAACGCCTTTGAGTTTCAGTATCATCTCTTTGCAGATGACACTCAAATAAATCTACCTCTCAGCACCAGATCTATTCCCTTCTCTTCTAGCACACATCTCTAACTGCCTCTCTAGTATATCCTCTTGGATGTCCGCCCACCATCTTAAACTCAAGATGTCTAAGACTGTACTCCTAATCTTTCCACCCTCTACTACAGCTTCAATTCCTCACATCGCTCTCACCGTCAACAACACCATTATCACTCCCACATCCCAATGCATGGTCTTGGGGTTCTACTGGACCCTGTCCTCTCTTTCATCCCACACACACAGTCACTGACAAAAGCTTCCCTTCTCCATCTAAAAAACATTATCAAAAAATGCATCACTCCCTAAGACTCTAATACACTCTCTCATAATTTCTTGTCTCGACTACTGCAACTCGCTTCTTGCTGGTCTTCCCACCACCTGCCTTTCCCCACTTCAATCCATAATGAATGCCTCCGCCAGACTCATCTTCCGTACACAACGTTCAGTGTCGGCAGAACCTCTTTGTCAATCACTCCGCTGGCTGAAGAATAAAATTTCAAATCATGATCCTAACTTACAGAGCCCTCAAGAACATCTCCAAATACTTCCCCAACCGCCCTCTTCATTCTGCTAACTACCTTCTTCTTGACTCTTGTCACCTCCTCTCACTCCTACCTTCAGGACTTTTCTCGTGCTGCCCCTATTCTCAGGAACTCCTTGCCTCGCTTCATCAGACTTAAATGATGACTGTGCGTAAGATCTTGTACCGGTCTCATATTGTAGATTAGGTTTAACAGAAATTTCCGCTACATTTTGACAATTTTCCCTTCACTTGTAATTATTCCCATCATAAAGCTGAATCTCATAGATTTTAGTACGTTCATTTACCCACCAACTTCAAGGCTTGGCATTATCGAAATCACGCTCCATATTTCACTGTCTACATAAAGGTAGTGCATGGAAGTAAATTATCTTAAATTCAAGAGATACTGGGATTGTCTTTTTCGCAGTCTGTCTATAGGCTTGTTTTAATGTGATTAAAAACTCTTTTGGACTCTCATTAGGCTTACATCGGAGATTATGCTTTCATGGCAGCAAGTGGATTCCCATATCTCACCTCAGATTATATATCTCCCAATCATTTGGAGAGAGGAGAACGAGGAGGAGTGAGATAGAGATATGAGTTTTTATCACTAACCCCCCTTATTCCTAGTTCAACCACCCCCCTTTCCAATGAATCGAGGTGTCTTCTATGGACGATTTAGACTTTTTGGTATAGGGTTTAATTCTTTTTCTTATAGCCTGGGCTTTCTCGTGGAAAGAAAGTTGTTGATTTGATTGTACGTCGTCATCACTATCAATTTCATATTTGGAACTATGTAAAGTTTTTATGGGTGATCGTTTATGTGTATCCTTTGAGGGAACTATTTATAATTCTTCCTCACAATGTTGGGCCCTGTTTGTAGGGTGGTTTTGGGATCTCTTTATATTCTACAAATATCTCATCTTCATGAACTTTCTTATTAGTTCATTCTTGAGTTAAGAAAGCAGAGCCTAATTAAATTTGAAGCCCGCATCTTGCAGTATATAGGTTGTATGTCTGCGGGCTCGCAGTCTGCTACAACTCTGGTGCTATCCAATTGAGCAAGCCTGCAAGTTACGGGCCAAAAGCCGAAACCATAATCCATGCATTTGTACGTAGCACTTCAAGGCGGGAACATGATCAATTAAGCAAATCCGTAACTACCCATTTAGGCAATAGAAAAGGAGACCATCATCATTAGGTCAGTAAAACATGGAGGTTACATGTCAATCAATTAGCATTCGGAGGTCCAATGTACAATCTGACACGCAAAACACAAAATAATAAAAATAAATGCCGATACTGTAAGATTGTTAAGATTCAGTCATATCAGATTTATTGAAATCCCAAACTGTTTTAAAACATTTAAAATGGATCCCATCTATCTCAGGAGTCTTATTTTTTGCACTTGTTTCTACAACTATTTTAATCTCATCCTCTGTAATCTCTTCAATTAAACTTGTTGCTTCCTCCTCCTGTAACTCTGAAGATATAGAGGATCAGTAGTTGTGTTATTATATCATTTATGTGTAATATTGGATGGAAGACTACCGTACCCCTTCTGCTTCTAAAACTTGCATATCATTTTTTTTTTTTAAAGAATATCTTGAGCAGGTTTCATTTTCCACCACCTCATTCACATGAGAATTAAAAATAACAGTTTTCCCTATTTTATCTATCTAATAATAAAATCTTTTTATAATTGTTACATTTTAGTAAAATTTATAAAATCCTGCAATAATTTCCAGGTCATTTATAAGAGAGGTATTCATTTTCCAATTACCTTTACTTCTCACCGTGTTTCCTGATGAAGACAATGACGCCAACATAACTTTGTGGTCAGAAAATACATTTTCATGAAGCGTTGCCTGTGTAGGAATAAAAAAAAGCAAAGATTAAATCTATTTGTGACTGGGTACTGGCGTTGAACCAGGTATATCCCTGGTCTTGCTTGTGGTGGGTACCACAGACATCTAAAAGAGAAAACTCAATTAAAATATCTTGTAACATTTTTGAAGTGACATCTAAAACACAATCCCCTCCTTCCCTTTCCTTTCCTTCCTTCTGTGTTAAAATCCCCTCCTAAAAGCAGAGGTTCTGTTTTAGGTATAAAAATTTATTGTATTAAAAAACTCCATCTTGTCTTGTTTATAAGGGGACGCATAATCATAAAAAAATGTAAAAATGTCTGAACTAAAACTTAGCCTCCCAGGCAGCGCTCTATCTGGAATTATTTCATTGAAACATAAAATTTAAAAATTGTGAGAGTTAAATAAACCCCTACACCAACAGATTTATTCTCGCTTCCACCAGACCATATTGAGGGACCATACTGACAATCTTTCTGTAATTCACTTAAATTGTCCTCGGATAATATGGCCCACTCCTGTAATAAAACAATCTGTACACTCGGAGATGCCACTTACGCTAAAAAGGCAGCTCTGCGTGCTTGCGCCCTTATGCAATGAGAGTTTAAAGTTAATATCTTAAGATACATTTTCTCTTATGTTTTACCGCTTCTAACCTCTATCATCGATAATTAAAAACAGACAGATTCCCCGTCAGATGACCCTGACGCCATCCCTATTAGACCATAATATGAGGAAATCAGTGACACAGGAATCATCTCCTCAGTGTCCAACGCCCTGATCCTACTACTGCCTCGGGTTCCTCCACTTTCTCTTCTAACTCCAGACTTCTTTTAGTGTTCTCACCAGTGTCCATCATCTCATCATCTCAAGGCTTCAACTCCACAGTTGTCATCTCCAGTCATCTCTGCCTCAAAAGCCCAGATGGATTGTTGTTCCATGGGAAAGCCTGAAAAATAAGAGGGCAAAGAAGACATCTGCTCTTTTGGGGGACAGAATCATCATGAACTGGGACCTCTACAACCGTCAGTGTCCAGCTCCATAGTCGCTCAAGACTCTGCTGTGGTATATGAAGCGTCCCTCTGTGTCACCTTCAATGACGGTTCTGCATCGCTTTTCAGCTATGGCTTGGGTTCTAAAATGGGAAATAGAGACATAGAAGCCTCCTCCTCCATGAATAAATATTCAGGCCTAAGGCATTCCAGCTTTGGGTTAGAGGCATTGGAAAGAACTCGCTGGTGGAATACTCTACATAACTCAAGGCTCTTAAATGTTAAGTCAAGGAAGCTAAATTGGGAAAAGTTTTGTGCACACAGAAAGTCCTGTGTTTTTAGCTGCAAAATGACCAAAACAACCTCGGCAAAGAGGAAAGCCTTGGTCATTTTTCGTTGTCACATTTTCCTCAACATAGATCTGGACAGAGTCAAGGAGTTGCACAGCGCGGGTTGACTCATAATCATGGTTCGCCATCGCAACTTACAGATATGCAAATGAGAATGCCCCCCCCCCCCAATAGCAACAAGACCTCAACCCCGAAGGGAAGAGGTCAAGGTTGAGGGGAAGGGTCCCTTCACTCAAACGCTCAGTTGATCTCACTCAGAGGGAATGCTTTAAAGCAATAGCAGCATGGACTCCAACCCAAAGGAAGGAGTCCAAGGCTGACCAGAAGGATCCTCTTTGTAAAAATCTCTTGACAGTAGTAGGGATCACATCAAAAGGTCGAGAATCTCCCCAAACACTGATTCAAGCTTACTGGCTATCATCAGTGTGAGGTGGATTCTGGTTTGTGCAGAATATTTTTGAAGGACTAGGTATTGCACAACAGTCATTTAGTATATGTTGAGTACTAGAGTGAGTAAAGCTCCCCATCGCACAGAGTACAGAAAACGAATAATACATTAGTAAGCTCATTTGCATGTTTAAATGGCGGGGGCATGCACAAATGAGAATACCATGTACCTCACTCTTTCAATAAAAAATAGCAATTGTAAGCATTGCTCCCATAAAGCATATGCCTGCTATGTTAAACAGCTTTTAAGCAAAGCAATAGATTGGATTGTTGGGGAATACCCAGTCCTGCAAAAATCTACTGCACAAACCGGAATATGCCTCACACTGATGATAGCCAATAGCCAATAATCAAATTGTGTTATTTAAAAGATCATATAGAAACAAAATGACCACAGAGATCGTTTAACTCCTGAGGCCTAGGCCTAGGGCAGGATATTTTTAGGGGTCAGGAGGCAGGAAATTACTGATGCAATGTTATGGCATACTGTATACTTACATAGACACATATACACTTATGATTTTCTATATAGGTGTGTGGTAAACTTTCTATTGGGATATAGCAAGAGAAAGGAGGGGAAGTAACTGGGTCATTAGGTGGGGCCCAAATCTAAACAGGCCTAGGGCAGCATAACACCTCAATATGCCCCAAATTTATTATTAAACAGCTTATCTAGTATATAATATTATCATAACAGTACTAGTAGTACTGTATGGCAACATCAATACTTCACTGCTCCTGAAGATAACATATGAAGACTGACCCATGCTTTTTTTGTGTTTTATTATCAGTAGAGGGTCCCAGGGAAGGGGGTCTATTTCCACTCCAGAATTTCCTGCCTTTGGCTACAGGAATCACCCGCTCATGCAATCTTCTCTGTGCCCGGCAGTCATATCAGGATCATCTGCTTCAGTTCGGGAGCCCAGGGTAACAGGATCTGCCTAACTGGCATCATCTGCTTCCTTAGTGGGCTTGAAAAGGTCAAGGTGACCAATCCTACCCAGAAGATTCGGTCAAGGTGACCAATCCTACCCAGAAGATTCCAATCAGGTTCCCGAGGGGAGCAGCCGAGGCTCTGGGTAGCAAAGTGATTTTAACGCAATAAAATAAGAAAACACCCAATTTTCTATGTGTCCCAGAAGAGCATTGATTTTATTTGGTACAGGCACAGTATTTATGCAATTAGAGAACAAAAGATTTATGTGATTCCGGTGGTATGTACCTGATTGGTCTATAAAGAGCCAATTGGGAGGCAGGGAAAACAGTGGGGTTGGCTTGTCCACCTTGGGGGTGGATCTATGGGAGGCACCTACCCAGGGGAAGAATGGGAAAGCACGAACAAAAGAAAATGTATACATATAAACAGCCACAAGATGTCACTGCACGATAAGAAATGGAACTGGCCCTAGTTCAGCAGTGAATTGGCTACATAAAGTGAAACTGAATGGTTTGTCTGACACAAGGGGCTTTGAGATCTGAGGGAAACCAGATCTTCACCGGGGGCCGCTGGCCAAATAGGACTTAAGGGAGACCCTGCTTTTCAAGATCAACAGTATAGCCATTTTTACATTACATGTGCTCTCTCACCCAAACACACACATATAATAGGATAGTTCTCAGAAATGTACAGTTTATTTGGAAATCCACAAATTAGTCAAATGAAAGAGATATCAGAGAATGATGTGTGTGTTATAGTGCATGTAATAATGCATATATATATATATATATATATATATATATATATATACTAGCGACTTGCCCGTCAAAAAATGACGGTCAATAAAATTTAAATGTTGTGAAATTTGTTTGCATCTCCAAATGAGTCAGCTACATTTGTCCCTTTTTTTTTTTCTAAAAATAAAAACACATAATTATTTTTAACTTTTTATTATTTTAACTTTCAACTTATATTTCCCAAACATTAAACTTTGTAACATGCAACTTGTATATGAAACATTTGTGCAACATTTTGTTACCAATACTAACACTTTTCAATACATATTTATCACTGAGTAACTGCAGATTATATTAACTTAGAGTAATTAAATTGTTTTAACAATAACATACTTTTTCTCATTTGTAACATATTTGTTAAACTGTTGTTAAACTAAATTAGCATTGAATCCAGAGGAAGGCAAACAATAAAAAAACCCTATTGAAACTTGTCCAATTGTATCAAAGAGGGAAAAAAATTAATTCCTTCCTGACCCCATTAACTGGCGATCGGATTTCTCCCTGAATCAATACTTTGTCTTTAAATAATACATTTCAAATTCTTACTAAATACTTCAACTTTATAGTAACAATACATATTTGACTATCCAACATATATATTTACCCAACTTTTGTAAACATTCCAAAAACACATATTTAACATTTTAAATTGTAACTTCAAACAATAACATTTAACTTTTGTAAATTATGGAAAAATCAGTGAATTGTTTTTGTGGGGCCAATTATGTAAATATAAAACTTTGAACCCATTCCAATCTGTTTCAGGATATTTTACTGTTGTTTTTTTTTTTCATTTAGTCCATTCTGCAAATATCAGATATATTTTCATAATTGAAATAGTGGTCCCCTGTTTAAAGAGTACCAGAGTACTTTAATTTAGTACTGGAAGTCAAACCACTGTTCTCTATCTTTTTTTGTCCATTCTTTAGATGTTTTACTTGAAATATTGTTTTTGTGCAATCATATTGAGTCCCATAAAATGTTGGCAGTAAAATGAAACAATTGTCCACTATCTTTCCAACACCTCATAGTAGACAATGTTTTTGGTGTAAACACATCCATCGTCCAATAAATGACCTTGAGTTTCGTTTTCTTCAACATGCACTTTAATTTCTTTTGGATTAGTGCACCTTGAAAAAGCCACATAGAGTTGTCCATGTGCAAAAACTGGTTCCTTTAAAAAAATCCCAACTGACTTAAAAGTTTGTCCTTGGGATTTATTAATGGTCATAGCAAATGCCATGATAACTGGAAATTGTCTCCGTTGAAGGACAAAGGGCAAACCACTCTCACTTGGAGCTAAATCAATTCTTGGTATAAAAACTTGTTCACCTTTATGAGTCCCAGTTATAATTTCTGCATGTATAAAATGATCTTTTAACTCATGCACAATTAATCGGGTCCCATTACAAAGTCCTTTTTTTGGATTCATATTTCGCAATAACATAACAATTGCACCTTTTTTCAATTGTAAAATATGTGGGGGCATTCCAGATGGTTTTAACGAATTAATAAATTCGATACTAAAATTCGATTCACTGTCTTTATCATCTGACAGAATCGAATCTGCACTGTAATAAATCTTTTGTGGTGCATTGATGTATTTTAAAATTTCATTATTTACATTCAAGGCATCGATATTTTTTGATGTTAATATTACTTTGTTTGCAATGTCTGTGTAATCCTCATTATTAAGAGTGTTTAGGAATATGGCTGATATGAGTGATTCATTGCAAACCATTTCTGATGGAATTTCAATGATATCATTTGGTAAATGCTGTATTTCTGGATGTTTTCCATCTCCGATTTTAATGAGCCAGTCATTGAATTCATTTTGGCCTTCAGATCTCATATTTAATTCTAATTTGAGATGTGTAAATATTTGCCACAGTTTACTGGTCTTGATACATGTTTCAATGATCTCTGTTCTATTTCCGTGTGGCACAACAGGTAATGTTTGCCTAAAATCGCCTCCTAACAGCATCACCTTTCCACCAAATGGCAACTTATTATCCATCACTTCTTTTAAGAATCTGTCAATACATTGCAGTGCATGACATGACATCATTGTTGCCTCGTCTATGATAATTAGTTTAGTTAGTTTGAATTTTTTTGCTTGTATGGAATTGAGTCGAATATCTGAGACTGATGTTTCCAAAATGGGAACTGGCAGCTTAAATCCACTATGCACAGTTCTACCACCATCTAACAAAAGTGCAGCAATTCCAGTTGTTGCAAATGGCAAAGCTATCTGACCCTGTGATCGAATATAACTCATCAAACAATTGTACAGATAAGTTTTTCCTGATCCACCTGGTCCGTCTAGATAGAAATACCGGTCTTTGACCATTTCATCATCTGTAGCATTTGTGATGGCATGAAATGCTTCTAACTGTAAATTATTTAAAGTTGCCAGTTTTTCTTGGGTTTTTTGTTTTTGAAGCTCAGTGTCATAATCATCAAAATTGATGTCATCTATAAGTCCTGGATCTGGTAAATTAAAACTTGCACAATTTAATCCATAAGCCAACAATATTTCTTGGATTTCCAACAATGTTTTTAACAGAGCTATTGGTCCTCTGTAACGTTTCAAGAAATCTTCTGACATGTTTAATTCAAATGTTTCCCACAAAGTGAAAGCATCAGGTACATTGCAAAATATACAAATGAATGCAAATTGTTGTCTCATTTGCTTAGGCATTTGACATAGTGCTGCTTCTTCCAGACACCTTTCCCATTCTGTATCATCAGCTATGAAATTTTGATGTCTTGCAGCTAATAGGAATGTCTCATAAACTATGTCATTCACTGTACGTAAATGCTCAAAACTCTGTGCACCGGGAACATGTAACAGAAGTAATCTTAAGCTGAAACGTTCAATGTCCCTTGGACTGACGGTATAAATTCGTGGTATGATTTTATGGGTATCTCTTTTTCGTAGTCGCCATAGACCATTTACAAATACATAGTGATATGGTATCTCTATGTATAAAAATTGTCTGGCATGCGTATCCTGACAGTTTAATTTAAACCACGCAGTAAGCGTAGTATCTCTGTCTTCACTTTGATATAATGCAGTTCTTTCATTTCCTTCAGTAAAGCAAACCATCTGAGGCAAATGTACAGCTAAACGATAGATAGCATGTGACCGATCATGCATCTCAAATTTCAAAAGGCGCCACATTGCTTCCGGAGCACTCACATACCGAGCATCTAAATAATTTGAAAGTTCATCATGTAAAATTGGATTTTCGTTTTCATTTCCAGCACCTTGTACAACAACAGTAGCTGCATCATATCCTTTGTATATATATTTATACACATACTTAATTGATTTAATCGAAGTGCAAGCTTCCACATTGATGTGTGCATTGTACTTCATGAGCAAATGTGGATTGTATGGAACGACAAATCTATTATCAACCTTTTGGCCCCGGATAATAGCTGTTTGTCCTTGTGTTCTTTTATACAAAGGATATCCATCACAATTTGCATAAGTTTGCATTTGAAATTGTTTTGGAAATTCTTTAGTACATTTTTTATTTTCCATACATGGTGAATTCGGATTCATCTCTCCACATGGGCCATGAATCATTCTATGTGTAACAATCTCCCAAAGTTTTGTATATTTTTCTTGGTCTGGCAATTGTGCAGAAATTACTGAATCCACTCTCTCTGCAGTGTTTAACTTGTCTTTTTCCTGCAGTATTAAAAGTATGTGAGCATGTGGCAATCCTCTTTTTTGAAATTCAATGGTGTAAACAAAAGCCACACATTGTCCAAATAAATGTGCTTTAGTGATGTCATGAATTAATGAATTGAGTTTGATTTTAAATACTCTTGCCACTAAATCTGGTCGGTCAGAAGTAGTTTGTGCCAAATTCAAATTCTCCTTGATCTCTGGCCATTGTGGATTACATGTGAATGTAATAAATAAATCTGGTTTTCCAAATTTAGTAACAATAGCCATGGCATCATTATACCTTTCTCGCATATTGCGAGGAGATCCTTGGAAAGAGGATGGCAAAATAATTGCTCTTCCAGCTGGAATGTCTCTGTTGGCAGCTAAATCTGCCACATAATCCATTAATCCACAATACTGTTCTACTCGTAATTTATTTTGTTGATATTTAATAAAATTTAGATTATTGGCTTCAACTTGTAAATATGAATCAATAATCCATTGTTGAGTGAGTTTTCCTCCATGTAAAATTGGATTAAAACAATCACGGATAGCAGTTTGTGCCACTTTATATTCCAGCATGGAAATATTAGATCGAATACGAAGTTTAGTATTGGGATAACTTTCCAATTTTAATTTTGGTTCCCATCCTGGTTCCCCATTTAGAAAGAAAATCGGATATGTCATTGGATCTAAATTACAGCTTAATATATTGATATTAATAAATGGTTGTTCTTCATTGCGTGGATATATTCTAATATCCCGCTGAAAAGGTGGTTCACCATCTTCATTTTTAAACACCATGGCAACCTAATTTACTGTAGGTAAATTATATCTTCTCTAAACAGTGTTGCGATCTCTTTTTAACACCATATTGACTCTTGGTGTAGGCAATTGATGTCTTTGAGCATGTTCCTGTTGTTCTTTTTCAAGCTGTACTAATTGTTTGTATGCTTGACTATATGGGTTTTTTTTCATAATTTTATCCAGCTGTTCAAAGACTATGCGCAAACACTGTCTATTTTCTGGAAGTGTCATTCTTTGTTCCACAGCTTCCATTGTATCTAACACATATAACTGTGCAAATTTCCTTTGCTGTCCTTCTTGTGGGTGTAAATGCGAAGTTCTGTGGTATATTTGACCTTGAACTCTGAAACAATAAGGACCATGTCCTGGTACATTTTCTGCTAATGTAGCACCCATTGAAGCAAATGAAATTGCACTGTTATAAGACCTTATGTTTTGTTTGAAATTATTATAATTTGGAAATGTTGGATCATTTATAATGCATTCTAAATAATATGGAAATGGGTGTCTTAGTGGAAGTTTGACCTTTCCTTTCTGACAGCAACTAATGAAATTTCCGTCATAAGGTCTTTCCTTTATAAAATGATAGGCCCCACAAAACTGACAAACCACATTAAGTAACCCACAATAATGAGTATCTACTTGTACTGCAGTAGTAAACACATTATCACGCATTTCTTCAACATAAATATCAGACCCACATTCTATATGTACAAGTCATTCTGCAAAATAGAATCATTGCACAATGGTTCAGAGAGATGTTTTTGTTTACTTTTACGTTTCTTGGAAGCCCCAACACACTCACTTGCAGCTTTCTTACTCATCTTTCTTTTATTTAAAAGTCTCTGTCGATCTTCTTCTCGCAAGCGTTGTGAAGTCTCCGGTGTCTGAGCATCTCTCCACCTTTGCTTCCTTTCCCTTGCCAATCTTCTTTTGCGTTCAACTTTGTCTTCTCCATTGTCCGCCATGTTAATCTGTAATTGTAAATAGAAATGCAATTATTGTTTATTCTTTGTTTTGTCTACATTTTTTTTCCTTTTTGTACTGTTCGATGAAAGTAGATAAATAAACTAATAAAACATTTTCAATTGTTGCACTTTAGACTGAAAGAAATGAAACCATTTTTTAAAGTATTTTATTGACATATATGAAATCATAAATAGCTGAACATATCTATCTTTATATTATTAATCCTTCAATTACATTAATTCTTGATTGAATTCACAGCATACCATCAATTTCTTTTTTTTGCAAGTGTTGTAAGCTTCTTATTTTCTTTAAATATTATTATTAATTAGTATTGTCTTTTCATTTTTTTCAAGTTTTGACTAAATATCATACATTAATGACTCAATAAGTACTCTCTATTTTCAACAAAGTCGTACGCACTGCGCAACGCAGCGTGACGTCTCGTAGTTAGACAATAATAATATGTGATATATAGCCTTCTTCTATGCATCACTACAAAATTCAATTTTATACCTGTGAGGATGATGTTGATGTTGTTCCAAGGCTGCAAACGTCACGGTGTCTGTTTATTCCCTTGCAGATCCGAATAAACTGTAAAATCAAATAGATAATATTTTTAAACTTTTGCTTCATCAATATCATTAAATGAACGTCAACATACATATATTTGGCTACATTAAAAACCTCCTAATTTTTAATATTTTGACATAGTAATATATTACATTTCTGTACCTGTCCAAATGATCGTTATGCTGTTCAATGTGTGCAAATGTCACTATCTCTGGTCATTCACGTAGATTTCCCTGTAATTATACAAAATAGTAATTAATGTATAATATCTTACTTCATCTGTATTAATCAATGAGACTTAACATACCTATTTTTGCATAGATTAAAAACATGAAATAAATATATCAATAAATCAGCATGAACACACATATGTAAGCATAGATTCTAAACATACACTCAATATTACTGTTATTCTTTCAATAAGAATCAATGAATCTGTCTTAATCTTAAATTAATGTCTGACTAAATATAACATCAACTCATAATCATGTAGCCTTTTTATTTTTTTTGAGTTTTATTTTAAAATAAGTATGTTACAACTTAATTCTTAAAATAATGTACATTACTAATGAACTAAGAATCAATTACTGTTCATTAATATAAAACTAATGTGTGACTCAATCTAACATCAACATGTAAGCATGAGTATATCAGCTTTTTTTTTATTTTTGGTTTATTTTATACAAAATATTGCACATTCTTAACCTTTTTTAAAATTAATGATTAGTAATGATATTATGAATGTTAATTACAATTCTTACCCACAGGTAATCACGACATAACACCAAAGAGTTCTTAAATTAATGTACATTAATATTTAATGAATCAATGTGTTCCTAATTAATTAATGTACATTATGAATGTTATTAACAATTGTTTCACACAGGTAATCATGACATATAACCAAATAATTGTTAAATTAATGTACATTAATAATGAATTAATAATTTTTTTTTTATTGTCCTTCTTAATTTTGATATTAATAATTAATTAATTCATTAATGTACATTATGAGTGTTATTACCAATTCTTTCACACAGGTAAGCACAATATTATTTTTCTATTAATTACATTTCTTATCTATTATTTATTAATTAAGTACCAATTTATTAATTAATAATTATAATTAATAGGCACAATATTATTTTTCTATTAATTAACTTTCTTATATATTATTTAATATGTAATTACCAATTTATTAATTAATAATTAAAAATAATATATTTACCTTTTTTAATATAATAATGCTGAAGCAGTATACTGAAGAGCTCCCAATCTATTCCGATTTCCCTGCATCCGAAAACATCCAGTCAGACTGTCATCACCTGAGGAGAAAGTGTCAGTCCTGTGTGAAATGTGCCCTATATATAGGCTTTGTGCGCGAGACCAATGCATTGTTTTAGGCGGGAAATCCGCAGTTGCGCGAGGCAAATGCGTTGTTTTCGGCGGGAAATTCTATGTGGCGCGAGACAAAGGCGGGAAATCTGTGTTAATGCGTAAATCGGTAATCTCGTTTCGTAAAATATACTCGTTACTGTCTTTTTACTCATTGTGCGCATCCTTTACTCATTGTCCGCATCCTTTATCTTGTTGTTTTTCTAACACATACGTCTGTGGCGGTGTTTTACGCAGTTCGTAGTAGTATAGCCTCGTTTTCATTTTTTTTGTCAGCCATTTTTTTCTCGCTTAGCCGATTTTCGATCTTTGTAACTCGGCTAAATCGATCTAAATTGTAGTTCCAACTCACTTCCAGACGTCCTGCCTGGTTCCCCATGCTGTAAGTGACCTTTATTTATTTTTTTTGTGTGTATTTAGTGTTTTTTTTAGTGTTTTTCTTCCGCCGCTTATCTCGTAATTTTTTTCACCTCGTATTTTTTTTTCTAATTGCTACGATGTAACAGCTCGCCTCGCTACGCGAGGCTCGCCTGCAATGAGCGCCTGCGGCGCTCATTGCCAAAGTGCTACGATGTAACGGTGCTACGATATAACGGCTCGCCTCGCTACTCATTGCCAAAGTGCTACGATTTAACGGCTCGCCTCGCTGTGCGAGGCTCGCCGGGCGATGAGCACCTGCGGCGCTCATCGCAAAGTCGTACGCACTGCGCAATGCAGCGTGACGACGTCTCGTAGTTAGACAATTATAATATGTGATATATATAGAACATGCTGTTACATGGGATTTTCTCTTTCATATTTATGTCCTAGCGACTTGCCCATCAAAAAATGACGGTCAATAAAATTTTAAAGCTGGGAATGCTGGTTGTGACACAATGTGATTCTCTGAGACTCTTAACCTTTTTTATGTACAAAGAAGTACAAACATTTATAATAAGAATGCACTGTTAAACCATATACATCTATTGACTTGTCATGGTTGCAGTAATACTATAACAATACATGGAATTTGTATGAATACATATTGTGAACCATGACATAAAGGTTTCTAACATGCAACTTTTATTATAAACAGTGGGGACTGACTAACATCAATAGGTCAACTTTGTATAAATGAGTATTTTAAACCATTACAGAAGCTTCTGAACATGCAGCTCGTAGTTGAACTCCTGGTAAAACCCATAGGTATTGAGTCCAGAGGAAGGCAAACCTTAAAGACTCCCATTGAAACTTAGCCAATTGTATCAAAGGGGGAAAAAATGAATTCTTTCCTGACCCCAGTAACTGGCGATCGGATTACTCCCTGGATGAATCCTGTGTATTTAATTATACATTTAAATTTATAACAAATGATTATGCTGCTACTGACATAAATCCTTAATAACATTCAAGAAATCAACTTTTCAAACCTTGTAAAATACAATGTTAACAATGCAAACATTAACGTAAGGTAATAACATTTATAATGAAATTATTTTAAAACATAGTAAATCCAGAGGAAGGCAAACCAAAGAAAACCTAGTGAAACTTTATCAATTGTTTCAAAGTGGGCAAAAAAAAAAATTCCTTCCTGATCCCATTAACTGGCGATTAGATTACTTCCTGAATCAATACTCTCTAGATAATGAAACATTTCAATTTTGCAACAAACGATGACCCTGCTACTAACATTAAACCTTAATTATATAGAATGAAAAAACTTTATAACTTTAAAATAGAATTTTAACATTACAAACATTAACTTAAAGTATTAAAATGGAAACCGTAAAGCTAAGAAAATGCAAGGTAACTGTTTTGTGCGGCCAATCCTGGCAAAAGTGACTTCCAAGACATTCCATTGTTTTTTTCTTTTGTCTGTCAAAGTCGTTCCCTTTAAAAGAGCCCAGCAGACTTGTAATTTTGTCTATGGGATATAACCACTGTTTATTGTTTATGTTTTTTCTTTTTTTTTTTTATTGCTGTAGTTTTTGAAAATGGCACATAGAGTTTCCTAACTGAAATAGTTGTCCTCTAAAAAGAGCCCGAGTGACATAAAATTGCGTCCTCAAAATAAAACCACTGTTCTGTATATTTGTTGTGAATTTGACATAGATATAAGAGCACTGTTGGTTATTGAATTGGGGTATTTGTGGCATAGTTGCAATTTTGTTTTTGCTTGTAATTTAATTTACAGTACTTCATAGTAGACAATGTTTTTTGTAAAAATTCGTCCATCATCTAATAAACCCCCTGACTTTGGTTGTTTTCAATATAAACTTTTATTTCCTCTGGAAAATGCAACATACAGTTGTCCATGGGCAAATACTGGTTCTTCTAAAAAGATTCCAACGGATTGAAAAGTTTGTCCTTGTGATTTGTTTTTTGACGTTCTCTAGTTTGACGTCTTTTCTTTTCCTGTTTCTTGTCAGTATCTGCCATATGAATGTAAATAAAAGTAGTCCATTAGTAAGTTTGCTCCTTTGTTTATTTATTTGTTTTAACTGTATTTTTGTGCATTACCTGTTGGTTTTAATAATGAAGTAACGCCACCAGCGACCTGTCCAGTCACATGTTCATCCCCTGAGGAGAAATGGAAACATTTCTGGAAAGTGTGCAGTATTTATAGACTTTGAGCTGAAGTAGAAACTGTTAGAACGCAATACGCATGCGCTATTTGCGTTCCAGATGACAATTTGCGTTCCAGCCGCCATTTTGCACAAGTTACTTAGTTCTTGCATATAAAATGTCCACCATTTTGTATGTGTTATTGAGCGCATGATGTGTGTTACGTGCCGAATAAAGGGTTATTGAGTTCGGGTAAGTGTTCTGAGTAGGTGTTGTCATTTTAAATGCTTAGCCTAGTTTTAATTTTTTTTGTCCGCCATTTTTTCTCTCGCTTAGTTGAATTTTCAATTGCGAAATTCAAGTTAAATTCGCAACCAACCTCACTGACAGACGTCCTGCCTTTCCACACGTGGTGTGTGTGATATTTTAAAATGTTTATTTTTTGTATTTGGTGTTTTTTTTCTGTTTTTGGATGTGCGCAATTCGGCCGCTAACTTCGTATTGTTTGGACCTCGTATTTTTTTTTCTAAGTCCTGCGGGTCGTATTTTTTTTTCTGGAGCTTTCTTTTGTAAAGTATTACGGGTCGTAATTTTTCAACAATTTTTTTTCAAACTGCTACGGGTCTCGCAATGTGAATCTGATAATTAAGGTTTTTGTTAAAGTGTAGTCCCGAGGCTCGTAGATTTATGTTGAACTGTGGTCGTATGGTGCTCATCTACATCAGTGCAGTGAGCGCTTTCGGAGCTCCCTGCCTAAGTCGTACAGGGTCATAGGGATGAGTGCCTAGGGCACTCATCACCAACAGCACATTGAGCGCCTTCGTCGCTCCCTGCCTAGGTCGTACGGGGTCGTAGGGATGAGCGACTAGGGCGCTCATCACCAGCAGTGCAAGGAGTGCCTTTGGCGCTCCTTGACAGCAACTTCAGCCCTTGCATTGCGAGCCCACAAGCGTTAGCAAAAACCCGATATATGTGATAGTGGTGCAGAGTTTACATCTTCAAAACTAAATATATATAAACCCTATGTGTATATATCACCGTGAAGCCAATGATATAATCCCTGGTGAGTCTATTGCTTATTCTTTTGTAACCAACAAATACAATTTAACTTTTATTTGCTCATTCCCATAATACAAAGTAGTGTTTAAATTATATGTTTTCCTCTTTATCAAATTAAGGTTTCCTTCTTATAGTTATTGGAGGTGCATTCCCCATTTTTTCCTCTAACATGAAAAACTGCAAACTCATTATAGACAAAAAGTTAACTTCTTATTAAAATTTGTATTAAGTAGATTTTCTGTGCTTTTTTGTTTACTAAATATTATTACAACCTAAAAAATTAGACAATAGATTAAAAGGGTAATAAAAACATATAAACATCCAACTACCCAATACAGAAAAAGTGATTCTTAATCAAATTTGTATCAAGTACATCTTCTGAATTAGACATCCTTACAGCACATATAGGATCATCTCTCTCACATATATTTCCCAGGAGCCGGATTACAAAATCCTCAAATGGTTTATATCTTGTATGATTTCTCTGATGTATTAAATTCCCCACACTCTTGGCATGCATATGGCTTCTCCCCTGTATGAGTTCTCTGATGTATTACATTTCCCACACTCACGGCACGCATATGGCTTCTCCCCTGTATGAGTTCTCTGATGTATTACATTTCCCACACTCACGGCACGCACATGGCTTCTCCCCTGTATGAGTTCTCTGATGTATTACATTCCCCACACTCACGGCACGCACATGGCTTCTCCCCTGTATGAACTCTCTGATCTTATATAAGGACAAAACTTGCGGTAAAACATTTCTCACACTCTCGGCACGCATATGGCTTCTCCCTGTATGAACTCTCTGATGAGAATGAAAGCTTGATTTCTGTCTAAAGCTTTTCCCACACTCAGAACATGTAAATGGTTTCTCTCCTGTGTGAATGTGTTGATGTTGTTTTAGTTTTGAAAGGCTAATAAAACCTTTCCCACAATCGAAACACACAAATGGTCTCTGTCCTGTATGAACCTTCTGATGAGGTCGGACTTTGTACTAAAACATCTATCACACTCAGTACATATATGTGGTTTCTCTCCTGTGTGCATTGTTACATGTTGCATTAGGATTGCTTTGCCATTAAAGCTTTTCTCACACTCAGAACATGCAATTTTTTTCTCTTCTAAAA
This sequence comes from Discoglossus pictus, assembly GCA_027410445.1. Lineage (NCBI taxonomy): Eukaryota > Metazoa > Chordata > Amphibia > Anura > Alytidae > Discoglossus > Discoglossus pictus. The sequence goes on along the minus strand of CM050175.1, from coordinate 90,603,053 downwards.
GACTTATTTTACGGGTGTAAAGAGATGATTGAGATCCTGCACATGTATATGGCTTCTCTCTGTATGTGTACGTATGTGATAGAGAAGCTGACCTGTGAGCAAAACGTTTCTCACAATCAGATCATGCAAATGGTTTCTCCCCTGTATGTAGATTCATATGTTGGATACGGTTAGATATCCTAGTAAATTTTTTCTCACATACAGAACATGCAAATGGTTTCTCCCCTGTATGAACTCTCTGATGAATGAGAAGCGCAGACTTACTAACACAATATTTCCCAGACTCAGAAGATTCTTCCTTTATTTTTGAGATTTCTGGTGATGGCATCTCTGTGATTTGAGTCTATTGTTGTCATATTGAACATAAATGGTTTGGTGAAGTTCTGTGGTGGTCTCAGTCCTACATGTCTCTGTAGAAGTCACTGTGTTGTGATATTGTCCAGAAGTATTCTGTCTTGTGGATCCATCTGAAAATCACATATAATAGTTGTCAAACTACGAATCGTTGTCACGCTTTGCCACCCCACACAATCTTTAACTCGCAGCACTTAGTCCTCTCCTTCCCTTCCTCCTCCTCTCTCGCAAAATACCGCACTAACCCCCTGAACCGCGCAACCACAAAAACACTAAAAACACACTAAAAAACCCAATAATAAAAAAAAAAACACTCACCCACAGCACAGGGGGACAGCCAGGACATCTGGAAGTGAGGTTAAACTCTGCATTAAATCCAAATTCCACAATTTCAGCACTCAAAAAACGGCTTTAGCAAGGGAAAAAATGCCAGACGGAAAAAATGAAATCGAGGCTCCATGACCCCGGACCACCCAGCCAGGTACAACACACAAGAAGGGATCCGAGATAACCTCAGAAACCCGCATTAATCCCACATTAACCCTTGCAGTGGGGATCCCAGATTAACCCCACATTAACCCTCGCAGTGGGGGTCCCCGCTGCAATCAAAATTCTAAATTCACGCCTTACAGGTTCTTAAAGGACCGTAAAAAACAATTAACCCTATCACGCATGGGGCTCTATACAGAGCCGCATCAACCCCTAAAAAACCCTGTCACTCATGGGGGTCAATCCAGACCCCCATAAACCCTGAATTAACCCTGTCACTCATGGGGGTTAATACAGACCCCCATAAGTCCTTAAATAACCCTGTCACTCATGGGGGTCAATACAGACACTCATAAACCCCTAATTAACCCTGTCACTCATGGGGTCAATAGAGACCCCCATAAACCCATAATTAACCTGTCACTTATTTGGGTCAATATGGACCCCCATAAGCGAATAAATAACACTGGCACTCATGGGGGTCAATACAGACCCCCATAAACCCTTAAAGAAATTAACCCTATCACGCATGGAACTCTATACAGTGCCCCATCAACCTCTAAAAAACCCTGTCACTCATGGGGGTCAATACAGACCCCATTAGTCCTTAATTAACCCGGTCACTCAGGGGGTCAATACAGACCCCCAAAAAGTCCTTAAATAACCCTGTCACTCATGAGGGTCAATACAGACCCCCATAAACCCATAATTAACATTGTCACTCATGGGGGTCAATACAGATCCTCATAAGCCTCTATTTAACCCCATCAGTCCCATACAGAAAATAAAAAATCCTAAGTCACAAAAAATAAAAAAAGGAACATAACAGAAAATAAAAAAATACATTACAACCCCCCCCCCCCCACCACCACTACAGAAAAAAAATTACACACAGGAAAAGGAAATGCATAGAATACATACAATACAATACAATACCCCCCAACTACATCCTGTCTATCCAAAATACATCACCCAATCTAGCTAATATACAATAAAAAAAAAAAGATGTATACAGAATGTATACAAAAACTTGTAATTATTGTATGCAATATATCTTTTTTTTTACAATAAATTTTATGAATTATAAGTCAACATATATTTTGCAAATTAATTTTATAAATACAAAATATATCAGCTGTTATAGCGATTTAATATATCCGATAATTAATGGTTGTGACGAAGTGCCCTTCGCCACTTTGTCCTTGAGAGGACTGTTTGCCAGCCTCCTGCCCTGCGACTATGGCCCTGGGACATATTGACCTTTAAAAACAGTATTCGGCCATACCAGAGTGTATGTCACTCATTCTGGTCCTTTAAATACAGGGGGTCATTCGGTACTTGCCCTGTGTGAGCAGTGATACCCCAGATAGCTATGCCATGGAGCCCATTCATATAATGAAAGACTATGAGAAAGACTTTGGTTCCATGGCCATTGAACTGTATGTATGTGGTCTGAGCGCCATTCAGTAATAATGTGTGCTCAGACCTAAGCTATCTGCAGATATGTTCTGGGTTATAATATGTTGTGGTTATATCTGTAAAAATATTGTATTGTGTGGTATGCAGTCAAATATCTCTGGTCTCATACACTTGGTCAGGAGTTGCCCATCTGCCTCTTAATAGTATCTGCTAAAACACACAAGAGATAGCAGAACAAAAGGGTTTTAGCAGACAAGATGGCACCATGAACAATGGGGGTAAGGACTCTTGAATAATGAGATGGCCTGGGGTTTCCCCATACTCCCAGCAGGGGAGTTAGTGAGCCTAGGGATGTTACTCTCTCCACCGCCAGAGGTAGAATGAGCAGTTAGCCACGCCTAGTGAGTGGCTCCTGGGGGAGGGGACTCCTAGCTCCCACGCCTTAACCCTGTCTGATTGGCCAGAGGTAATTAGGGATTGACCAAAGGTAGTCACTGCCCCTACTGTGTATGTGAAGTGTTTAAAAATGTGTGTTGTTTCATTAAAGGGAGTTCTACTTGACCCTGCAAAACGTAGCCTCGTCTCGTTCTTAGAGGGAATTGCTATATCACACTGGGGATTGCTATGCGCTGCATACTCCCTTGAGCTTTAACTACTGAACTCTTGTTCCTGATGTACTCTCCTTGGATGCTGGAGATTCATACAGGGTGGAAGGAAGACGGCGCGGCTACAGTTAAGCTACGGCGGTTGTGGAGTCTGTGTTGGTTGTGGTGTCCGGTGCGGTACTTGTAGTCCTCGGCGCAAGCTAGGAAGCGTCCATCAACGGAGGTACCCAGTCCGGGTGCCAGGTAATCCATTACAATGGTAATGAAAACATTTACTCTTTTTGAATTAGAGATAATACTATATTAGGACTATAAAATCATATGATATTAATATGGTATGATATCTTAATGAATAGATATTTCTAGACATACCAATAATAATCCAAACTATCTCCAATGTAATAAGTACCATATTATCATATTCAATTATTAATTAAGCATATTGTGCATGTCTTATATATAATTATGTGGACAATGTGATAATAACTAACACATTATAATTGATGTACCTTGATATATATATATTATAATTGTTTATACCATCTTGCCAATGCTCCTAATATATCGTGTAGTAAGAATTCTGAATTAGTCAAAATTGGCAAATATGTTAAAATATGTAATTTTTAATTAATATTAATAAAAATGTATTGATAATAATAATATCACCATATTAATTGCCAAAACCCACAAAATATTATTATGGAGGCACTGCTGAGATATTACATTTGATATATTTTATTAAGCGTTAAATTGTATTCATATTTACTATTTACTAGATTTATGCTTATTGAAATTTAACTGGACTGAAATAAATTTCAACCTACTGGCTGAATAAAATGCTAATGTTAATTGTTTGTGAATTATTGCAAATAACAAAAGATGTAATTACAGAAAACAACACATTAATTAAGTGATTGCATATATTTAAATGTTTTCCTGTTTTGTGTATCAGATTGAGAAATGTTTAAAAATTTTATTTGAAATGAGCAAAATAATGAATGAAAATGTGATGACATTAATGTATAGAGATATATAAAAAATGTTTAAAGAAATTTGCTAAAAAGAAAACTGATTCCCATAAGAATGAATTGTAAACTAATGAAAAATGTGTGAAAATGCTAAATTCAACTTCTGAGAAAAATACAGGATTTACTAGAATTTTTAAAAGTTCTAGAATAAGTAAATATAGAATTGACAGACAATACATTGAATGAGACTGTATTGTAAGATAAATAATTGATTTACAGCCCTATTAAATTTGGGCAACGTTTTAAAAGCTAGCCCGTAGCTTCAATTTTAGGGGTTACAGCTATTAAATTAGCTTAGTAACATAGCCCGCAGTGGACTTGAATAGGGCCAAGAATAGGCTACTTGTTGAGCAACGCTGAACTTCGCAGCCCAAAACCCATTGATCTGTCAAGCCCGTACACAGTATGTTCCAATCATGCTATTAAATTGCAACAAAGTCCCCCGCAAGCTAGCCCGTAACACGCAAATGGAGGCCAAAGCCCAACAAGTGCTGCGGGAGCAGCAAAAGAGAACCCCCCGCTCCGTTCCCCAAACCTCCCGCCGGCACCTAAAGCTACCCCTGCTCCCCAGGCTCCCAATATTACCCCTTGCTGCAGGAGTGCCGATGGGGACCCCCCTAGCAGTTAAACTGTTAACCCCAGCTGCTGAGGCACTTCAAATACCCCTGTGGTAGCCCCCTATGCCGGGGGTCCCGGCTGCATTTAAAATTAAAAAAAAATCTGCCTTGCAGGTCCTTAAAGGACCTTAGAGGTCCTTAAAGAACCCACGCTAACTAAAAAATTAACCCCTGCTACGGGGGTACTATAAGTACCCCCTGGCACCTAAAATCAATCCCATCACTCATGGGGGTTTATAAAGACCCTTGTGAGACTATAATTAACCCCCTCAGTCTAATAGAGGACTATATAGACCCCTATAGGACACTATTAACCCTTATATTAACACTATAAGTGCCATGTGGGTCCTACATTACCCTCATGACACAAAGTCTAAGCGCTACACTATTAACCCTTTCCTACCCTATTCCATTCTATTAACCCCCCTCTACCCTATCCAATTAAGGCTGCTCTACCCTATCCTATTAACCCCCCTATACCCTATTAATTTAGCCCCCACTCTACCTATCCAATTAACCCTTCCTCTACACTATCCAATGAACCCCCCCCCCCCTCTACCCTATCCAATAAAACTCCCTCTGTATTTTTTTTAGAGGGGCCTGCCTGGGACGAAGAACTAAGGCCTGGGGCATCGCTGGAGAGACTTTTCGGACAGGTAAGTTGACTGTTAACCCTTTATTATATTACATGTTGTATGTATTTGTGTATTAATTGTAATGTTTCTTTATTTTTTGGGATTGTTTTGGAGAGCCCTGTCTGAGACGAAGAACTGAAGACCAGGGTATCACTGGACCTCACTGGAGGGGCATTTTGGCCAGGTCAGTGGTCTAATTAACCCTTTCTGTTATTACAGGGTGTATTTTTTTTTTAACAGTGTTATTTTATTTTATGTAGTGATTTTTTATTTTATGTAATGTTGCTTTTTACTTCTTCTGTATTTAGTGGGGTGCTATGGATTTTATTAGGTGGTTAGGTAGGTAGTGTAGGGGTTAATAGGATAGGGTAGGGGGTTAACAGGATAGGATAATAGAATGAGATAGGGCAGGAAAGGGTTAATAGTGTAGTGTCATTAGGGTCATGAAGGACCCTCATGGCATTTATAGTTTTAATGTAGGGGTAAATAGTGTCCTATAGGGGTCTATATAGACTCCTATTGGACTGAGGGGGTTACTTATAGTCACATGAGGGTCTATATAGACCTCCATGAGTGATGGGGTTAACTTTAGGTGCCGGGGGTACTTATAGCACCTCTGCAGAAGGGGTTAATTTGTTAGTTAGCGCGGACCCTTTAAGGACCTTTATGGTCTTTTCAGGTCCCGCAAGGTGGGAAATTGAAAATATTAAATGCAGCGGGGGTCCCCATTGGGACCCCCACTGCAGGGAGTAATGTTGGGACACTGCGCTGGTCCCGATGGGGACCCCCAGCATAGGTGAGTTAACTTTAGGTGCTGGGGGGGACTTAGAGTACAGCAGGGGTTTAGTGTTTAACTGCCGCGGGGGTCCCTATCGGGCCCCCGCAGCAAAGGCTATAGTTGGGAGCCTGCTGGTAATCTCCATTGCCATTGGTTACGTCTAACCCATTACTACGGGTTTTTCAAATTGATCCTGTTCACGGCGCACATCCAACGTGCAACAGACTGGTTTACGCTCTAGCTTTTCCAGCTCGTAGCTCACAGCCTTTCTAATTTAATAGCGACGTAAAACGGCCAAATGTCAAGCCCGCAGCTCTTACGTGCTACATGTTGGACTTAAGAGGCTGGAGTTAAATAGGGCTGTTACTTTGCAAAATACTGTTAATTAAGATAATTAAAATCCAAATGACTATAAAGTGTGCAACAAGAGAAGAGGGGTGGGGAGAGATAGCGCCAAATCCTAGAGCAAAATAACTGATATATTGTAATCCCAAACCCTTCTTTACAGAGATCAGTAGGTAAAGCTCTCACCTCTTCTAACCTCCGTCTATGAGGTATATTATAGACTTCCCAACACTTGTTAGCTTGTAGGTTGGTACTTCTTCCCTCCGTGAACGTCTTCCAATAGAGTGTGGGTATTAGGGTCATGTATCTGTGTACTTTTCAGAGCACGGGGAATGTTACAACACTATCAATACATAGTGATGCCCGAATATAAATATTTTGGCCGGGTTTAATATCTCCCCTTTGGACTAATAGGTGTCTTTAATCAAAATACTATATAAAACATGGTTTCGATATAAATATTCAATGTTTGTAAAAAATTAAATATAATAAAATATGTTCAATAGCGAAAAATAAGAATAAAAATGGCAAATTATACAGTGACTCTAATATTATTAAAAAATAAATAAATAGGTAAAATACTGCACAGACGCGTTTCGCTACTTTTGTCCTGTGGCTTTTTCAATGATCAAAAATACCTCAATGATATGAAATTCAAATGCAGAGTGTAAAGCTCAGTGCTTCTCTCTATGAGGCAAAAAATATACTATAAAGTATCGTAATATAAAAAATGTATTACCTGTAAAAAAGTGTAACGTCTCAAGAAAAATACAAATAAATAAATAACAAATAGAAAGTTTCTTAACTTTGAGACACTAAAAGTTTAAGTCACAGTGAGAGGAGCGAGAGTAAGGAGGGCTACAACCCCCCACACCTTAGCCTGGTATGGAAACCTTACAGCCATGCTCAAAGCAATTAACCCCTTGTATGTCTGAATACAACAAAATCACCAAACCCCATTAGGGAAAAACTGATTCTGATGTTTAAACACTAAAATAAAATTAAATAATAACATCACATATAGAAAGACTTACTGAAAATTATACTGTTTTCTAAAGATAAAAAAATAACACCTTATCTATACTCATTACAACCCTAAAGAGTTAATAGATCCTGCCTGAAAAACAGAGAAGATATGATGTGTAAAAATGTAATGCATAGTTTGGCTAAATTAACATTTAAAATAAAAATAAGTTAAAGCTAATAAAATCTTATAATGCTATTGATTTAATAATGTAAGCTGTATTGGTAGATTTTATGCATACTAACTATGGGCCTCATTAAATTAGACAGCGTTGTTCCCTCGGCCCTCATAGAGCTGATAGCGAGGGCCGATTCCACAATATGTTCCTCGCTGCTGACTTAGCAAGATTACAGCCGAAAATAGCTGTGAGGACGCAATGTAGTAACACGCACACGTTAATCTATGGGGTGAACCTCGTGCCTCTCTAAAACCAGAACAAGCACAAAATGTGCCCGCTAGCGCACCGAAAGCCTCATCCTAAGGTTCCCCCCTGCACCCTAAACACATCTACATGCTGCAGGGCTCGTAACAGGGCCCCCCGCAGCCTCCCCACATTAATCCTTGCAGCGGGGTTCTAGGTCGGCATTGATAGGGAGCCTGCTGCATTTAAAATTTTCAAAACCCCCGCCGCGAGTCCTTAAAGGGCCCGCAGCAGACTATTAACCAATCCCGGCTGCGGGGGTACTGTAAGTATCCCCGCAGGCCCTAACATTGACCCCACTCTATACTAGAGGTCCCTATCTGGACCCCCACAGTGTCCCACATTAACTCCTTGCTGCAGGGGTCCCTATATGGACCCCCGCAGCCTCCCCACATTAACCCTTGTAGCAGGGGTCTTGATCCTCATAGATCGCTGCATTTAAAAATTTCAAACTTCCCGCATTGCGGGTCCTTAAACGACCACAAAGGTCCTGAAAGGAATTACGCTAAATAAAATATTAACCCCTGCCCCGGGGGAGTACTATAAGTAACCCCCAGGCACCTCAAATTAACCCCATCACTCATGGGGCTCTATACAAAGCCCCATGAGCCGATAATTAACCCTATAACTCATGGGGCTCTAAAAAGAGCCCCATGAACCCCTAATTAACCCTATAACATGAGGCTCCATACAGAGCCCCATAAGCCCTTAATTAACCCTATAACTCATGGGGCTCTATACAAAGCCCTATGAGCACATAATTAACCCTATTAGACTAAAAGGGGCTATACAGACCCTTTTGGGACACTAATTAACCCAATTAGGCCAAAAGGGGTCTATATAAATCCCAATAGGACACTGATTAACCCCTATAATATCACTGTAAGTGCCATGAGGGTCCTCCAGGACCCTCATGACACAAAGTATAAGCACTACACTACACTATTAACCCTAACTATACCCCATTAACCGCTTAACCCTATCTATACCCCATTAACCCTATCTGAACCCAATAACCCTAACTGGGCCCATCTAACCCTAACTTGGCCTATTTAACCCCATCTGGACTTAATTAGCCCTGTCTAGTCCTATGTAAGCGTATCTAGTCCTATTTAACCTTAACTGGGCCTACTTAACCCCAAATGTACCCAGTAAACCCTATCCTACCCTACACTATTAACCCCCCTCTACACTGTTAAACACTACACTACCTACCTACCACCCTAATAAAATCCCTATTAACCCACTAATTACAGAAAAAAAAACTATTTACAGAAAATAATAAAACCTAGAATTACACAAAATAAAGAAAACCTACATCACCAAAATTAAAAAAGAACTACGCACCTGAGAAGAAAATACATGTACAAATAACACATACACACACTACTTAAAGGCATACATATGTTTCCTGGATTATGAATGCATCTGATAGTAGTGTATGTAAACATTTTCTTGCATGAATAAATACCAAAATAAAAAACTTACCTTCAAGTTGGCAAGATATCCTCTCCAAACGCAGACTAAATTGGCATGAAAAATAGTTATGAAAATAAATAGTACTTTCTAACGTGCCAATCTGTGCAGCACATTCACACTAGATGACAGCCACAGTTGTCTGTTCCCTGCATCACTGCTGTTTCCCACAAGGAGGCAGGCAGAGAGAAATAAGCTGTGACTCCAACAACTATGTGACTGGCAGCATTTCCTCCTGGAAGTCCCAGCCAGTCCTCAGATGCCGTGCGACCTGTACCCACTGTTATGTAAGCTTCCTAGGAGGATAGCAGTACCCAGCATATAAACATGTAAGTACATTCAATGTTTCAATATAATACATATTTTTCTACTAATCAGTGACTGTTTTTTAGGAAACTTTTAAAACCAAGAAAACTTCTGTATTCCATTAAGATGTGAAAAAAATTACGACCCCATTTTATTTACTCTGATCTGCACTTCTGCAGCCTTGGCTGAACAGAACATTATTTGTAATTCCTGTAATGTTTTTCTTTGGGAATCTAATATCAGTATTGCCTTGGACTTGCAAATCTCTGATTAATCATCTGGATTACTGGACACTCACGGCTATCTTAATCTTTATATATATACTGTAACGGTTTGCCCCCAGAGGCCAGTGTGGACGCAGCGCTAGGAAGAGGACTAATCCCTGAGACATTATTATTTACACCAGGAGCTACAGAGTTAAGCTTGAGGTGTAATCAGGCCCAGCTGGAAGTTTCTTTAAAAGGCCTCCTGAAGCAACCAGCACGGGGTTCAGGCTGGGTGTGGACCCTCAGAGCTCCAGAGAGAGCTCCAGAGAGAGCTCCAGAGAGAGAGAGCACCAGAGACTGCTCCAGAGAGAGAGAGAGAGAGAGAGCGCCAGAGACTGCTCCAGAGAGAGAGACTGCTCCAGAGAGAGAGAGCGCCAGAGACTGCTCCAGAGAGAGAGAGCACCAAAGACTGCTCCAGAGAGAGAGAGAGAGAGAGCGCTAGAGACTGCTCCAGAGAGAGAGACTGCTCCAGAGAGAGAGAGTGCCAGAGACTGCTCCAGAGAGAGAGAGCACCAGAGACTGCTACCGAGAGAGAGCACCAGAGACTGAGCAGCAAGTGTGCCAGAGCAGCAAGTGAAGCTGCCATTGTGGGATCAGTCTGTGTGACTACACCATATTTAAAGGAGAACATTCGCTGCAAGCAGAAGAGGATCCATTGCAGCTAAGTGACTGGACTTAAGGGTACCGCCCCTCTGTGATAAAAAAAGGTACTGTTTTTACCTGCAGGCCGAGTAGCGGTCCCAGGGCTAGTCAGTTGTGTTCCTGCAAGTAAGCAAGCCTGTTTAAGTAGATTTTTGTTTCATACTGACCGTAAGCTATTTTTATTTATGTTATGCCAACCACATATTAAAGCCTGTGAAAGCATACAAAGGCTCCAGAGTCCTCCATAAAGAGAATAAAAAGTTGGATAAACAGAGCGCTGACCCCACCAGAAGGGGGGCGCTCTGCCACAGTTGGTGTCAGAAGTGGGATGTTAAATTGTCTGTATTAAGAAGACAGCCCACCTTACAAGATGTCCATGGAGGAACTAGTGAAAGCCCTGGTAGATGCCACTACACGCCAGAAAGTGGGCAGAGCTTGTCAGCAGGAATGGCAAAAAGAAATTGCAGAGGACGGAGCCCATGCTGCAAAAGAGGGTAAACTAAGAGGTGCTGCTGCATATCTGGGAGAGGTCACAGAGAAGTGGCGGAGACAAGCAGAGGAGGAAATAATCTGCATGAGAGAGGCCACAGCTGCTCAGCAAGAGTTCAATAGAAAGTGGGCCATCCAGTTAGCCCAGAATGAAGCTACACTGGAAAAATATAGAAAAGATGCGGCCAGAGTTAGAGCCAATGAACTTCTTCGGGAGCTGACAGAGGATGATGATGGGATCATATACCTCACCATTTTTGAGAGAACAGCCATTAGGGAGGCGTGGCACAAACGGTACTGGGTCAGCCTCATTGCCCCGTATTTGACTGGCGAAGCTCAGAAAGCTTATCTGAGCTTGAATGAAGAAAAGATAAAAAATTATGATGACCTCAAAGCTGAGATCCTTGCCAGAGTTGGAGTTTCCCGGGATGTCAGAGCACAGAGATTCAGTACCAAGAAATATAAGAACAAAGAGAACCTGAGTTGTAATAAGGAGAAGTTACAGTACAGAGGGGAAGTCTCACAATTTGGACAGGCCCCTTCCTGTCTGTGGGAAAAATCTGATAATAGAAGATGGAATACTGAAGAAGAGCATGCCCATCTCTACCACAGGCCAGTGTACGGGTTCCCAGATGAGAGGATGAGGAAAGATTCCCAGAAAGAAAGGAAGGCATACTTTACAGCCAGCATAAAAGCCCTGGGGGTGCAACAAGCTAGCCGGAGAAGTGCTCCTATACTTCAACCACACGAGAAGGGTGTGACTGGCATGACAAGGAGAGATTTCCATCCAAATATTATGGACACCCCATTGGAGCTTGGCGTTGAGAAGTCATTTGATGATATTGCCAAAGATAGACAAGCAAGGAACTGGCGGGCTGACAGAGGAGCCATCACAGAGACGGCAGGAGCCGCCGCAGAGACGGCAGGAGTCGCCGCAGAGATGGCAGGAGCCGCCACAGAGACAGCAGGAGTCGCCACAGAGTTGGCAGGAGCTGCTGATGAGACTGCGGAGAAAGTGAAAAAGATTGCAGGAACAGCTGACACGGTGAAGGAGACCGATGAAACGGCGTGCACGATTGCTGGGAAAATAACAGAAACCGCTGAAAGAGAGAAAACAAAAGAGACGACCCTATGGTGTCGAGCTGAGGGGGAGGATATGTAACGGTTTGCCCCCAGAGGCCAGTGTGGACGCAGAACTAGTAAGAGGACTAATCCCTGAGACATTATTATTTACACCAGGAGCTACGGAGTTAAGTTTGAGGTGTAATCAGGCCCAGCTGGAAGTTTCTATAAAAGGCCTCCTGAAGCAACCAGCAGGGGGTTCAGGCTGGGTGTGGACCCACAGAGCTCCAGAGAGAGCTCCAGAGAGAGAGAGCACCAGAGACTGCTCCAGAGAGAGAGAGAGAGAGAGAGAGACAGAGACTGCTCCAGAGAGAGAGACTGCTCCAGAGATAGAGAGTGCCAAGAGACTGCTCCAGAGAGAAAGAGCACCAGAGACTGCTCCAGAGAGAGAGAGAGCACCAGAGACTGCTCCAAAGAGAGAGCACCAGAGACTGAGCAGCAAGTGTGCCAGAGCAGCAAGTGAAGCTGCCATTGTGGGATCAGTCTGTGTGACTACACCATATTTAAAGGAGAACATTCGCTGCAAGCAGAAGAGGATCCATTGCAGCTAAGTGACTGGACTTAAGGGTACCACCCCTCTGTGATAAAAAAGGTACTGTGTGTTCCTGCAAGTAAGCAAGCCTGTTTAAGTAGATTTTTGTTTCATGCTGACCGTAAGCTATTTTTATTTATGTTATGCCAACCACATATTAAAGCCTGTGAAAGCATACAAAGGCTCCAGAATCCTCCATAAAGAGAATAAAAAGTTGGATAAACAGAGCGCTGACCCCACCAGAAGGGTCGCTCTGCCACAATACATATATATAGTTGTGTTCAAAAGTTTGCATTCCCTGGCAGAAATTGTGAAGTTTTTGCATTTATTTTGAAAATATGACTGATCATGCAAAAAAAAGTATTTTATTGAAGGATACGATCATATGAAGCCTTTTATTATCACAGTTGTTTGGCTCCTTTTTAAATCATAATGATAACAAATAAACATGAGATGGTCACACACCGGGATTTGTTACACGTCTTTATGGTCTGTACAAATAAACATGAGACGGTCACACGCGGGATTTGTTACACGTCTTTATGGTCTGTACAAATAAACATGAGACGGTCACACGCGGGATTTGTTACACGTCTTTATGGTCTGTACAAAATAAACATGAGACTGTCACACGCGGGATTTGTTACACGTCTTTATGGTCTGTACAAATAAACATGAAACGGTCACACGCAGGATTTGTTACACGTCTTTATGGTCTGTACAAATAAACATGAGACGGTCACACACTGGGATTTGTTACACGTCTTTATGCTCTGTACAAATAAACATGAGATGGTCACACACCAGGATTTTTTACACCTCTTTATGGCCAGTCCAAATAAACAAGAGATGGTCACACGCTGATAAATATTATACATTTATACCAAACAAGTATAGGTCACCCATATACATTACATGATAACAATCCAGACCAGATCATCACAAATAACCACATAAATATTATACATTTATACCAAACTAGTATAGGTCACCCATATACATTATATGATAACAATCCAGACAAGTTTACCAGTATACCAAATTCAATGTCAATACAACTGTGTGACCACTTCCCATTTTACCCTGGATGGATCTCTCTGTGTATGAACTTCTACTTCTACTAGAACTAAAACTAACTCATTAAGTCCTGAACTTTCCTTGCCTGGTCTGTCTTAGTCTTTGACCTCCTCTACCGTGCCTGGACTAAGCTAATTGAGTCCTCCCTTATCTGGCGAAAATGGTCAGTAGACCTCACCCTCACACTACCTTTGTTTTATTATCTATGTTTGTGTATATGTATTAAAAGTTATATATTTTTTATATTCTGCAAAGTGGTGAAATCTCCATGTGGTGCTATAGGGGCACAGTGATGGGAGAAGGTTGGACAACTATCCAGCAAATGGGAAATTACCTGTAAATAATGTCTGCAAAAAGCAGGTTTTTATTTTATTTTTAAATTTATAAAAAATATCAGATATTCCAAACATTCAGTTTTAAAATTGACTTAGGTCGGATAAAAATGTTTTAAAATTTCTTGAAGATAACAATTTGACTGCATATTTTTGACATATTTGGGTCTTTTGAATAAGAACATGAAATTCCCAGTGTTCCCAGTGCCCACGCTATATATTGTATACAGAATATCAGTAGCGGCGCGCGCAGCGCTCCTGTGGCAACCTATTTGGTTATCATTTTCTTTTAAATAATCTGCTGAATGATTTCAAGTTTTGCTTAATATAAGGGGAGATTTTATTGTATTACTAGTAACTTGTCCGTCATAGATAACCGTGTCATAGGTTGTTATCTTGAATTGGCAGTACCCGCGCTCTCTCTGTGCACTCTCTCTTTCTTACCATGTGTGCTTTCTCTCTGTGCTCTCTTTATCTCTCTGTACTCTCTTTCTCTGTACACTCTCTCTTTCGCTGTGTGCTCTCGCTCTTTGTGTGCTCTCACTTTCTCTCTCCCTGCTTGATCTCTGTCTGTGATCTCTCTCTCTACCTGTGTGTTTTCTATCTCTCTCTGGGTGCTCTCTCACTGTACACTCTCACAATGTGAGCTCTCGCTCTCTCCCTGTGCGTTCTCTCTGTGCACGCTCTCTCTCTGTTCTCTCTCTCTCTCTGCGCTCTCGCTCTTTCTCTCTGTACACTCTCTTTCTGTACCTGTACCCCCAGAATGGCAAACATAATAATGGCGCAGATATTGGTCAGTTATTACTAGGGATCAGATTATAATAAGTATCACCAGTATGCCCTACAATTGGGGCAAAAGCTTGAAGCAAATGATATAATTCCTGGTGAGTATCCATCAAATAAAATGTAACTTTTATCTCATTATTCCCATATCACAAAAGAAGCGCTTTATATTATCTGCTCGCTTCGTTATTTTTCTAGTCTGATTATTTATACACATAACTATCTCCCCAGATAATATCTTATCAAATTAGGGGTTCCTTCCATCTGTGACGAGATCAGTCTCGTCACTGCGAATTGGAGAAGTCTGGTTGCCCACATTCTTCCTTTTGACTATGGCCCATGTTGATTTTCCCCCTACAAAGACATGGAAGCCATGCTTCATTTGGTCAGAAAGGACTATGATCTAACTTTTGAACCACTGGACCAATTTATATGATTTGGACACATGTTTGTATTTGGAGTATGCTGATTCTGAAACACATGTTTGTATTTGGAGTATGCTGATTCTGAAACACATGTTTGTATTTGGAGTATGCTGATTCTGAAACACATGTTTGTATTTGGAGTATGCTGATTTTTATGTGAATGTGATGCATACTTTTAAAGTTATGAATAATGTGGAAAAATGTGTTACAGATTCTGACCACCCCCATCTATGAGTCACTAAGGCCAGATGATTGAGAGCAAAGGTTATCTACATGCACAGCAGGGGAGATAGCTGAACAAAGGGAGCTCCAGACATACAGGCTCCATAACCCCCTGGGGTTTCTCAGCTTTCTTAGCAGGGGCACAGGATAGAGCAAAAGCCATGTTTCCCCTCTGGTGGTCAGAAGCCAAATGACTCTATTAGCCACACCTAGTGGCGGACCTGGGAGGAGTCTCATATTTCCCACGGTGTGACACTATGTGATTGGCCAGAGGCCATTAGGGGCTGACCTCAGGTAGCCCCTCCCTCTACTGTGTATGTAAAAATGGTTTTAATATGTCTTTGTAATTAATAAAAAAGAGAGTTCACTGCTTGACCCTCAAACACAGAGCTTATGTCTTGTTCTTGGGGGGATTCATGGGATGCTGTTACAGACTGACTGCCAGGAGTGTAATTATCTTGGGGTGCTTTTCCTGTTCAGCTACTAGCAGCTATTCGGGAGGTTCCAGTTCAAGGCTTGGAGCATAGTCACCTTGGATCCAGTTTGGGGGAAAGGGTGACCTGCAGTAGCTGTCCCTATATCACTGGACGGGGAGATCGGCTAAAACGGCCTTGGCGCCCCCTTATATGTGTGGGGGTACCGTAACACTGGTGGCAAGCGGCGAGATTGTTCCCACAGCCAGAAGGACAGCTACAGGAGACACCATTCCGTGGATTTACAAGTTGGAGGCAACGCATGTCCCAGTACAGCGACCCTAAAAGCAGCAGAATGGAACCAGCAGTGCCATACGAGGATGAGGATCTGGATGGCCGGGATGCTTTAAGGAAAGGCATCTGGTACCAGGCCCTGGATAATGTACAATACCAGCGGGGTGAGAGTCTCCCCAGTGAAGAGCAGCGGTTGCAGAAGCAAGTGGCCCTGCGCATGCCCTTCCTGGGAGAGCAGCCCCTTGAGGAATGGGTGGAGGAACTCAAGCTCCGTGCATGGCAGGAGCTATGGCTGGAGGATGCCTACCAGGCGCTTTGGTGGTATATGGCACAGTATATACCCTGGACAGCCGAGCATGACAAGCCAGAGGGGGAGGAGTTTGATGGTCCTGGCTTGTTATGGGAGTCCTTTGCAGAGCCTGACTTCGGGAGCCCTGCGCAGACCAGACTTCAGGATATTTTATATGAGAGGGAGGCTAGGCATGACTGGGATGACCCCCATGAGGTAGAGCAAGACCTTGTTCACTTAGCAACCCTGGAGTGGGAACTGGAGCAGTACTACCGAGATCTCTTCCACTCCATTGGGAAGGCTCAGCAGGACAGAAAGGTGACAGACCCAGATCCAGACCCCTTCAGCTGGGAAGATATTGTAGAGATTTATTGGGAGGAACCCCAGGCGGCAGGTGGAGATGGGACCGAGGTCTCTCCACCGGCCCTACAGGGATGCTGGGTGGCTAGCCCAGATCCCCAGCGCCAGTGTGGAGTGCAGGGAGTGGAGAGCATTGTATCCCCTCCCCAGCGGAAGTGTACCTTGCAGGGAGAGGAGAGCAGAATCCTCCATCCCCAGCGTCAAGGTGAGCTGCAGGGAATAGGGAGCCCCGTCTCCATTCCCCAGCGGCAGATTGATATGCAGGGAATTGAGAGCTCAGACTCTATTCTCCAGCAACAGGGCTGTTTAGCCAAAGGGGAGACAGCCGGTCTCCACCTACGGCCGCAGAGCTATGGATCCAAAGGGGAGACAGATGGTCTCCACCTAAAGCAACAAGGGCAGAGTACCGCTGGTCTCTGCCCACTCAGCAACCCCTAAAGGCAGCTTCCCAGTACCCCGCCCAGCCGTGGTGAGGCACCTGGACCTGGACAAGTTTCTCCTCTACCCAGGTGTAGTAACCAGTTATTGTGGGTGGGCTGTACTGCTGATTGTGTTTTGTGGGTGGGCTGCTGGTCTAACCAGGGCACTGACCGGCAGGAGGTTAGTCTGTTTGGAAAAGGGGAGAGATGTGACGAGATCAGTCTCGTCACTGCGAATTGGAGAAGTCTGGTTGCCCACATTCTTCCTTTTGACTATGGCCCATGTTGATTTTTCCCCCTACAAAGACATGGAAGCCATGCTTCATTTGGTCAGAAAGGACTATGATCTAACTTTTGAACCACTGGACCAATTTATATGATTTGGACATATGTTTGTATTTGGAGTATGCTGATTCTGAAAATGTACGCTTTATGTGAATGTGATGCATACTTTTAAAGTTATGAATAATGTGGAAAAATGTGTTACAGATTCTGACCACCCCCATCTATGAGTCACTAAGGCCAGATGGTTGAGAGCAAAGGTTATCTACATGCACAGCAGGGGAGATAGCTGAACAAAGGGAGCTCCAGACATACAGGCTCCATAACCCCCTGGGGTTTCTCAGCTTTCTTAGCAGGGGCACAGGATAGAGCAAAAGCCATGTTTCCCCTCTGGTGGTCAGAAGCCAAATGACTCTATTAGCCACACCTAGTGGGCAGACCTGGGAGGAGTCTCATGTTTCCCACGGTGTGAGACTATGTGATTGGCCAGAGGCCATTAGGGGCTGATCTCAGGTAGCCCCTCCCTCTACTGTGTATGTGAAAATGGTTTTAATATGTCTTTGTAATTAATAAAGAAGAGAGTTCACTGCTTGACCCTCAAACACAGAGCTTATGTCTCAGTCTTGGGGGGATTCATGGGATGCTGTTACAGACTGACTGCCAGGAGTGTAAGCATCTTGGGGTGCTTTTCCTGTTCAGCTGCTAGCAGCTATTCGTGAGGTTCCAGTTGCAGGCTTGGAGCATATTCCCCTTGGATCCAGTTTGGGGGAAAGGGTGTCCTGCAGTAGCTGTCCCTATATCACTGGACGGACAGATCGGCTAAAAACGGCCTTGGTGCCCCCTTATATGTGTGGGGGTACCGTAACACCATCTAACAAACGCATTATAGACAAAAAGTAAATATTTGATTTCTGTGCTTTTTTTTTACAACATAAAACAATAGATTTAATGAGCAATAAAAAATATAGTGTAAAAATTCAGCTACTCCATACGGAAAAAGCGATTCTTAATCAAACTTATATTAGGTACATTTTCTGAACGTAACATTCTTACAACATACAAACAGCATCGTACACATGAAGATGGAGGAAGGTCCAGCACATCGGGCAGGTCCATCCATTTTTACACCATTTTATTTATAGATTGCTTATATTTCATGAACTACCAAGTGGTTAGCTAGATCTCTACCTGTCTGCTAAACAGGTTCATTAAACTTTACTGACATATAAAATAACTTCTCTCGTGTATGTTTCCCGGGAGCCCTAAAATCCAGTTATCTGATGACTTCTAAGGGTTACTTTTTGGGTAAAACATTTCCCACAACATTCATATGAATTCTCTGATGACAATCCAACCTTTCCCACACTCAGCACATATACATTTTTTCTCTGTGTGAATGCTTTGATGGTGTCCTAGATTTGAGCTGGTAGGAAAACATTGCAAAGAGCTGTTCGAGATGTGAAAGTTTCCCACAATCTGCACATATATACGGTTTCTCTCCTGTGTGTCTACGACTGTGTTTATCACATTCAGAACATGCAAATGTTTTTTCCCCTGTATGTAGTCTCATATGTTGGATAAGGCTAGATTTATCAGCAAATCTTTTCTCTCATTCAGAACATGCAAATGGTTTCTTCTCTGTATGTAGATTCTCATGTCGGATAAGTTGACATTTCTGAGCAAATCTTTTCTCGCATTCAGAACATGCAAATGGTTTAACCCCTGTATGTAGATTGGTATGTTGGATAAGGTGAGATTTCTGAGCAAATCTTTTCTCACATTCAGAACATGCAAATGGTTTATCACCTGTATGTACATTGTTATGTAGGATAAGGTGATATTTTCTTGTAAATCTTTTCTCACATTCAGAACATGCAAATGGTTTCTCCCCTGTATGAATTCTCTGATGACTGAAAAGATGTGACTTGCTAACAAAGTATTTTCCACATTCAGAACATGCAAATGGTTTATCCCCTGTATGTAGTCTCATATGTTGGACAAGGCCATATTTCGTAGTAAATTTTTTCTCACATTCAGAACATGCAAATCGCTTTTCCCCTCTATGTACATTCTTATGTTGGATAAGGTGAGATTTCTGAGAAAATCTTTTCTCACAGTCAGAACATGCAAATAGTTTCTCCCCTGTATGTAGATGCATATGTTGGACAAGGCTAAATTTATGAGGGAATCTTTTCTCACATTCAGAACATGCAAATGGTTTATCACCTGTATGTACATTCTTATGTCTGATAAGGCCAGATTTATGAGTGAATCTTTTCTCACATTCAGAACATGCAAATGGTTTCGCCCCTGTATGAACTCTCTGATGAGCGAGAAGATGTGACTTGCTAACAAAATATTTCCCACATTCAGAACATGCAAATGGTTTATCACCTGTATGTGTATTCTTATGTTCGATAAGGTGAGATTTCTTAGTAAATCTTTTCTCACATTCAGAACAGGCAAATGGTTTCTCCCCTCTATGGAGATACATATGTTGGACAAGACCAGATTTCTGAGTGAATCTTTTCTCACATTCAGAACATGCAAATGGTTTCTCCCCTGTATGAACTCTCTGATGAGTGAGAAGAGCAGACTTGCTAACAAAATATTTCCCACATTCAGAACATGGAAATGGTTTCTCCCCTGTATGAACTCTCTGATGTCTGAGAAGATGTGACTTGCGAAAAAAATATTTCCCACATTCAGAACATTCTTCCGTCTTTTTCTGAGACTTTTGCTGAGGGCGTCTCTGTGATTTTAGTCCATTGTTCTGATAATGAACAGAAATGGTTTGGTGAAGTTCTGTGGTGGTCTCAGTCCTACATGTCTCTGTAGAAGTCACTGTGTTGTGATGTTGTCCAGAAGTATTCTGTCTCATTGATCCATCTGTTCAAGGAAATATAATGGAAATAAAGACATTTACGGAAGGACCACTGAAGTGTCATATGTACAATACACTTAAAAAAAAAGGTTTTATTGTATGCAATATATATTTTATAAAATCTTAAAATAAATAAGTGGAATCTTTAATATTTAATATTATTAAAAAGATTTTATAAAATGTTTCTTTAATGTCAGCAGAAATTGTATTTTTGCTCCTAACAGGATTAAACACATGGAAGGAATAAGAGGAGCTGTGGGTTCGCATATGATCCCTATGCCATTGTGGTGAAAGACTAGCTCTGTACATAGTCAGCTAATAATATATCTAAGTAGAAGAATATGTACCAGCAGGACAACCTGCTCAATCAAACCACAGGGAGATCCTTCAAAAATGCAAGTGACGTTTTTTTTCTCCAAACTACAGTATAATTATATAAACCCAAAGTGAGAACCAATGAATCATAAAAACAATATCACAATGTCACCTTAATGATGTACAGTTGGAGGTAGTTACTCCTTAAAACATACAAAGTTAGATTTGATCCCGGTCTATGAGCATGCCAAGTTTTTATGCAGCCGACTTGACTGAAGAACCAGGGGATAATCAGTAATAATTTCTATAAACCTTAATCAACAAAACATCAGAATATTTTGTCATGGGTAGATCAGAAATACTGACTAACTGCTAAAAATCTTAGCACTTTAATAATTGGGAAATGTTTACAAACCATGAGTAAGCACTCAAAGGGGCGAAACGGACCGTTGGGATTCTCCTAAGGATGCCCAAGTAGCTTTTAACCCTATAGTGGGGTCGGGGTGACTCTGTTTTTTGGTATATTCACTGTGTATTGAATTGCAATATTGCATGTATGATTTAGGCATTTGGCATCCACGGTGGAAGTTTGGTAATGCTGCTATTGTGAGCCAATTGCCTCCCAGACATATTTGCCCGGCCACTGTCTACTGTACCACGATATAAGGTGTATGCTATAGCTACTACGCATTCTCTAGGTTATGTTTTTAACTATTTTTTAGAACAAATATTCCCAATAGTCCAAGGATTAGCAAGCAAGTATTGCCATGTGTGAACTTTATAAGGGAATTCAGTAACATTCTACAGTTAATTGTGTTGGCTTCCAAGGTCCACAGAGGTACCCAATAGTGTCCGATAGGAAACATTATAGTATCACAAGTATCTGTAGTCTACAAGTTACTCTAGCTTTGGTATTAGGGTTTTAGATTCTACATGCTTGATTTTTGTAAACGTTTCCCAATTATTAAAGTGCTAAGATATAACTAGGTGTTATGCACCAGGGAATTTTTAAAAGTCACATTTATACATAACTGCTAAAAATGTAACACTTTAATGTTATTATACTGTAGGAAAATGCAGAACATAAAGAATTCTTCTAATATACAATGTGTAGAAATTAATTAGAATGGCCACATGTGATATTATACATAGATAGTCATATAACACTTATGCTATATAGCTTTAGATAACATAGATATTTACAGTGCCTTGCAAAAGTATTCACCCCCTTGGCATTTTTCGTGTTTTGTTGCCTCACAACCTGGAATTACCATGGATTGTTTGAGGATTTGCATCATTTAATTTACAGAACATGCCACAACTTTGAAGATTTTTTTTTTTTCATTGTGAAGCAAACAACAAAGAGGACAAAATAACAGAAAAAGTCACTGTGCATAACTATTCAACCCCCAATACTTTGTAGCGTCACCTTTTGCGGCAATCACAGCTCCAAGACGCTTTGGATAAGTCTCTATGATCTTTCCACATCTTACCACAGGGATTTTTGCCCATTCCTCCTTGCAAAACTGCTCCAGCTCCTCCAAGTTGGATGGTTTGCTCTTGTGAGCAGCAATCTTTAAGTCTAAACACAGATTTCCTATTGGATTGAGGTCTGGGCTGTGACTCGGCCATTCCAACACATTTACATGTTTCCCCCCCTTTAGCCGTGTGTTTGGGGTAATTGTCCTGCTGGAAGGTGACCCTCCCTCCGTCCTAGCCTCAAATCACGCACAGAGTGGTACAGGTACAAGAATATCCCTGTATTTAGCACCGTCCATATTTCCCTCAACTCTGACCAGTTTCCCATCCCCACAGCATGATGCTGCCACCACCATGTTTCACTGTGGGGATGGTGCTCTTTGGGTGATGTGATGTGTTGGGTATGCGCCAGACATAGCGTTTTCTTTGATGGCCGAAAAGTTCAATGTTAATCTCATCAGACCAGAGCACCTTCCTCCATACATTTTGGGAGTCTCCCACGTGCCATTTTGTTTTTTGCTGAAAGTAATGGCTTTCTTCTGGCCACTCTGCCATAAAGCCCAACTCTATGGAGCGTACGGCTTATTGTCGTCCTATGTACAGATACTCCAGTCTCTGCTGTGGATCTCTGCAGCTCCTCCAGGGTTACCTTAGGTCTCTGTGCTGCCTCTCTGATTTATGCCCTCCTTGCCTGGTCCGTGAGTTTTTTTTTTTATAACAATCAGTTTTTATTAGGCAATGGTACATCACATTATGCACATTAAACATTCATATCCGGTAAGTACAAAATAAATAGGTATAGCTTCCTCTTGCACTTTATATCTGCTGACCTGGCTTTACATCTTAAAAGTCTCCAAGTGTTATATTTTTATTAGTTCCCTCCCCGGAAAGCCATCTGCCACTGCCTGATTTTTTTTTTTTTTTTTAGCCATTATAATTCATAAAACCTGAAATTATAAACAGTTCCTTCATACTTTAACCAGCTTGAAAGCAGTTCTTACCATCATCCGCCTCCTCCAGTGCCACCTTCTTCCACTTTTCCCATCTATGGATTAGCGGTTTAGTTGGGGTTCTAATGAGATGCTATCGGGTTCCATTAGCCAAGGAGCCCACACATCCATACATTTTGGATTTGAGTCTTCCAGAAGGTGGGTTATTCGTTCATTGATTAAAATAAAATTGATCTTATTCTTCACTGCCCAAAGGCTCAGATCTGAGGATTTCCACTGTCGAGCAATATGGCTTTTTGTAGCCAGCATCATGAACTGTAATAGCCTGTTTTGGTGGGATGTTAAAAGTGTATTTGAAAGGCCTAGGAGGCCGACTTCAATAGATTTGTGTATTTTAATTTTAAAAATTTTCGAGGCTAGCTCAAATATTTTTGACCAAAGCCCTTTCACCTTGGGGCATACCCACCATATATGTAGAAATGTACCTGGGTCTCTGCATCCTCTAAAGCATTTTGTATCTTGCGTTAGCCCCCACTTAAAAAGCTTAGCTGGTGTGTGATAAATTCTATGTAGGACCTTTATTTACGTCTCTAGCACGCTATAGTTTAATGACCCTATAGTTAGACTGCACCGGCTTTGTTCCCAGATTGATTGGTCCATAGTGTATCCCAGGTCTTTTTCCCATTTTTGTTTGTACTTAATTATTTGTGACCTTGGTGGTTCATTAAATGCATTATATAGTAGGCTTATAATATTGCTCGACAGTGGAATATCTCTACAGATTCTAACTAGCCAATTAGTTTCAGGGGCTCCCAGAGAAGTTATAATGGAGCTGACAAAATGTCGAATTCTACAATAAGTATAATGTTCTATTAAAGGTAAGTTATATTTCTTCTTAATGTATTCATATGTGACAATTGCCCCTTCTTGGTACCAAGCCCCAAAAGTCAACAATCCCTTGGAGTTCCACCAGTGTTTAGATGTTGGGGACATTTGTATTATCAGAAGGGGGTTAGGGATGACTGGAGAGATACTAGCTAACTTAGGTACTACATTATGATGTCGGGTCGCCCATATCCATATCACCAGTGAGTGTTTAGTCATTGGGTTCCTTATTTTCCCCAGTGTGTTAATTGGCATGGGAAGCCATATGATGGTGTCCCATGTGTATGGGGCATTTGTAGGTTTTCTATAAAAACCCACAAGGGCTGGTGTTGAGAGGAGTGCGCCAGGGGGATGAACGAAAGCTGCGCTGCTTTATAGTACTGTTTAAAGTTGGGGCAGGAAAGGCCCCCTTTAGTTTTTGTTATATACATGGTAGATTTAGAGATCCTTGCGGATTTGTGGTTCCATATAAAATTCAAGATGTGGTTTTGAAACCTCTCGAGATCTTTATAGATTATTGGGGTCGGAAGTGTGCAAAATAAGTATAGAAGTCGGGGAAGGATATTCATTTTAACTGCGTGTATTCTGCCTAGCCAGGAGATTTTACTTCTTGACCATCTCTGGAGATCTAATATCAATTCTCTGTTCAGGGGTACATAATTAGTCTTATATAGATCAGCTATTCTTTTGGTGATCGATACTCCTAAATATTTGATATGTGAACTAGGCCACGAGAAATCAAAGTTTTGCTTAAGATATTGAGTCTCTGCTTGCGAGAGAGCTATACCTAATACTTCTTTGTTACATTAATTGTAAGTCCCGAGAGGTTTCCAAAGTGGTTGAGAGTATGTAGTAGCTCCGGAATAGAGGTGGTCGGGCTTGTGAATGAGCCTAAAAAATCATCTGCAAAAAGACTACATTTAAAATGATGGTGGCCTATCTGGATCCCTTTAATTTTTGCGTTAGCCCTTATAGACTGCGCTAGCGGCTCTATTGCCAATGCGAAAAGTAAGGGTGAGAGAGGGCATCCCTGTCTGGTTCCCTGTTGTACCTCAATTTGCGACATCAGGTCCATAAATTTCCCACTGACGCCAAATTTGTGTAATACCGCTTTGAGATAGGGCCATTCTACAGTATCAAAAGCCTTTTTTATGTCTAAGGCCACCACGCATGTTGGGGTATGATTTTGGGATGCCCATGATATTAAATTTAAGGTGCGTCTGATATTATCCCCTGTTTGTCTATAAGGGATGAATCCCGCCTGGTCTTTATGGTTGAGTCTAGGAAGGAACTGGGAGATTCTATAGGCCATCAGTTTTTCTAGGATTTTTATATCCCCATTTAGGGGCGAAATAGGGCGATAATTTTTTACTTCTAGAGAGACCCGACCTTCTTTGGGAAAGAATATCAAGTTCGCTTGGTTTAATTCTTGCGGCATTTGATGGTCTTCTAGGATTTGGTTAAAAAGATTTGTAAGGTGAAGGGGCCAGAGTGTCTATATATTTCTTGTAGTATAAATTGATAAATCCATCCGGGCCTGGGGCCTTCCCACCCTTTAGGCCAACTTTAGAATTAAGGAGTTACGTTTCCTCCTGGGATAGAGTAGGCAGATCACATGATTCCAAGAAGGCATATCTTTGTTGTTCTTGCTGCTGGTGGTGTTGCCCAGATGAGTATATTTTCTGAAAGTATTCCAGGAAGGTTTTTTTTATAAGATTAGGGCTGGCCGTGACCTCACCAGCAGAAGTTCTGATTCTATATATTTTTGATTGCGAAATCTTATTTTTAAGTTTTTTAGCTTGTAATTTGTCTGGTTTGTTGGCTTTGGCATAGAATCTGTGATCTGTCCATCTCATCGCTTTTTCAGTGCGGTTAGATAATAATAGATCTAGCTCCAATCTAATTTTCTCTATTCTGTTACGTATCCTTTTGGACGGGTTCTGTTGATTCAATCTCTCTAAGTCTCCCAAGTCCTTTCCCAGGGTCTCCTCCCTCATTTTAGATTGTCTCTTGAGTCCGCTTGCGATTTTTATAAGAGAGCCGCTTATGAAGGCCTTATGGGCCAACCATGTCCATCCCACGTCCGACTCTGGGGTGACATTGGTCGAAAAGAATAGGTCTAAATCATCTGCTATTTGTTTCCCTATTATTGGGTTAGATAAGATGCTCTCGTTGAGTCTCCAGCTATAGGGAGGTCTACTTTTTAGGCCCAATTCTATGGAGGCACTAACCTGTGCGTGGTCCGACCACGGGCATGGATGGATCTCCGCCCTATCTACATTATCTGAAAGTGATGAGTCTATTAGGATGGTGTCTATCCGAGAATATGTACCATGTACTGGTGAATAGAAGGTGTACCCCCTCTCACCCTTATGTAGCAATCTCCAAGTATCTATAAGATGTAGATCATTGAGTAGCAAGTTAATTTGTTTCAATTTGTTTGAATATTTGCCACATCCCTCCTTGTTTGATCTATCTAGGTCTGAATCCAGAACCAAGTTGAGATCTCTAGCACAATCCTCCCAAGACCCGCCGATTTTTAATATCTGAGAAGGTTTATAAATGATTAATGTGGGGTGGTCGTTTGTGAATAAAAAGATACTAGGGATAATTTTGTACCCCATAATGTACCTGTCAACACTATAAAGTTACCCCCCGGGTCTATCTTGCGATGTTCAATTATAAATGGGAAATGTTAATGTAGCAAAATAGCCACTCCCCCTTTCTTAGTAGGTTGGGTTGAGGCGACAAAGTACGGGTATGAATTATGCAAATATTTAGGGAGTTTGTTATGTGCAAAATGCTTTTCCTGCAGGAAAATCACATCTGGGTGTAGGGACTTATAGGATAGAAAGGCTTTGCGCCTACTGAACTGGGAGTTAAATCCCCGGACATTATGTGAAATAAAAACAAAAGGAGATTCCGTCATGTTTCCTCTATGAGTATGAATATGTTGAGCCTATCGCTTCTCAGTCTCCCCCCATCCCTCCCCCCCCCCCCCCCCCCCGTACCTGAGTTTTGATGGTTTGCGGGTGTGACACCTGGAGAAGGCGGAGGAACCGCTTCGTAGAGCCTGCTGATTGGAACTGTATAAGTGGGAAAGAACAAACATAACATGGTTAACCAAACTATGGTAATATATAAACTGTAACTTTTCCTCGGCCCATTACTTAAGGCACTTTTGTGCCAGGGAAGGGAAATGTAGATGCCCATTTCCTATCCATCCCCTCTGCTGAGGAAGAAATATCTGGAAAACTAAATCTTATATGTTGCAACTACCCCCTCTTTGAGTCCATAGCTAAAGACCTGACCCCCAGCCTGATCTCTTATCTAGGAGCCCATGCAGTGACCCTCTATCCTATATAGCATACAATCTCTTAATCATCTTGCTTCTGTCCTTTAAACTGTAAATTTATAATACAACAATCACATAACTTCATATTGTATTGCACAGTAACTCAAGTATACCATATAAGTAAATGTAGTGATCTAACTATAGATTGGTATTGCGTCTAATCTGATTCATGCCCCTTAGTCTCTTAAACAAAGATTTCAACTTTTGTGCACTCAGTCCCTAGGGAGTCTTCGTTGGTTGAAAAAGGCATGATCTTAGTGTCCCGTGTAAACTTCAAATCCATTGTCACCGCATCACTTGGTTAATATCTGCAAAATAACTCTCCAATTGTCATTTAAACATTCCTTTATGCCCTAATTTCTCCCCAGACATATATTGTTCGTGGTAATTAAGTCTTCCCTGAGGATCCTGGAGACGAGGCTACTGATCCCAAGTTTTGGTCTATTTGCTTGCCTTGCCGTTTATTCCTTTGGACTTCCATCCATTGTCTCGCCGGTCAGGGAGGCAAGTTTATTCCTTGGAGAGTTTCCAGGGTGTCCTCTCTGGGCAAGAGATTCAGTTCTGACAGGATTGTGTTGCTATGGACTTTGTGGTTCACCGTCCCCACCTGAAATGATAGGCTAAAGGGGAACCCCCACCTGTATTTAATACCCTTTTGGATCAAAATCAACAAGGCTGGTTTAAGTTGTTTTCGTTTAAAAAGCGTCGAAGGAGCCAGGTCTGCATATATCTGTATCTGGGCTCCATCAGGGCCTGCAATGGACTTCGTCTTTCTTGATGTTGCCAGTAACAAGTCTCTTGTTCCTTGCCTAAGGAATCTAGCTATAACATCCTTCGGTTGTTCTGGTAAATTTGGGCCCACTATGGCTCTGTGCGCTCTTTCGATTTCCCAGGTGTCTTGTGGGTGGTCAGGCAATAAGCTATGGACAATCACATTCAAATATAGTTTCAGATCTCCTACTGCTTTAGGTATCCCTCTGATTCTTATATTATTGCGTCTGGACCTATTTTCCAGGTCTTCTAGCTTATTTTCTAGCACCTCTATATGTGCACAATTTTAGGTTATATCCTGACGGTCTTTTTGCTGGGTATCCACAATTTGATCTTTAATTGTTTCCAGTAGATGGGTCCGGTGCCCAAGGTCTTGCAAATCCTCCCTGATTTCCTTCACCGCCTTATCAAAATGTGATCCAAGTAAGTTGTTGAAGTCCGCCAGTGAGATATCCGACAACTTCATAGGCTGCTTTGTGTGCGAGGTATCTTCTTCCATATCTGAGCCGTCTGATGAACCATTCACTGTGGATGTATGTGGGGAGTTACTAGTTTGTTGTTTAAAATGGTCTTGAATGCTCTTTGATGGCAAAATTCGCTTTGATTTGCCCATTTTTTGATCTTAACCTTTAATTCAGTCCCACAATCTTTAAAAGTATGATTCAGAGGCTGTAATCTCACTAGTATGGTTCAACAATGTCAAGTATTTTCTCCACAGGTGGGGTATCCCCTTCAGCCCAGGTCTATCAATTCACAGCATCAGGGGAGTACTTGGCTAAACCTAAAGACTCATCTGGGGGTTACAGATTAGACAGATTCATTTTCAGGGGCAGCTTGCCCTATCTGGACTACGTTTCCTGGCATTTGACCTGCAGAGTATATTCGTGGGTATATAAATTTATTCAACTCCCTTTTTGTTTTTACTGATACTTGTTTAAAACCTCCTGGTTATAGATTAAAATGTCTCTGCTATGTTTAATTTTGCAGTTTCTGCCTTCTAGTTCCTTTATAGTTGTAATAAAGTGAGTGGGTGCTCCAATGTTAAACAATAAGTGTGCCTCCTTAGGTCTTTGCTTGTTTTTGCTTTCCTCCCTTAATGTTGGGATCTGTGCTGCTGTCACTTAAAATGGCTGCTGTTGTCAGATTACAAGTTTAGGTATACCAGTTCTAGAAAAGATCAGTAGGTGGCGCTGTTGAGTTGAAGTTGTTGATAAGCACCTTAATAAAGTATACTAAACTGCAGTTTAGAATGATTGTTCAGCTTTTAATGAGCTATATTATTTAATAGTTATAATAATTGGTTGCAAATGAGGTATCCTCAATGTGAGGGTCTAAAGTTCCAGGCCTTAATCTGCCTTGTTGTTGGGCTCTTTGCCTTCTGCTAAAGGTTTTTGGCGGGAAACTCAGCCATCATTCTGCCCCTCTTGTGGTGCTTCAATAAGGAACCCTGCCAGTCTATCGCCCCACAGGGCACTCACCCAACGGATCAATGTACTCTGTCCTGAGGAGTTCCTCCTGCCCCCATCTGTTCCTCCTGCTGTGGGAAGGGGCCCTCCAGTGTTACCCCCGCCACATGCATGAAAATGGCGTCCTGCTGCCTCTGGGCTGGGCCCTCGTCTTTGCTGATGTGACCCGGGCTCTCAGCTGCCTGCTTCTTGCCCCCAGTTGCCCAGCCCGCTCCGGTGGTAAGTGCTGCTAATGCTGATGGTGTCAGGGGTGCTTATTGCCTGTCGCCCGTTACCTGGTGTGCCCGGTCTGGCCCCCGTTCTACCACGGGCTCTTGCTCACCTTCCTCTTCTGCAGTTGCCGGTCTCGGTTTGGATTCCCCCTCGTGGGTCTCCTCACCTCCAGGCCTCTAGTCCCTGCTTCCGAGGCCTTGCATTATCTTTCTACCTGTGCCAGGGAGCACAGGGAGCCGCAGCTACGGGAGGCAGGTTGATCTAGGCTTCAACCGCATGGCGTTATTACCCGGCCCAATCTGCGTGGTCCTGTTGTCTTTGTGTTCCTCTTTGTCCCCTCTATCAAGTAAAGCTACTTGGGGGATATTTTTATAAAATTTGGGCTAGATAGCCCTTCTTTTGTATGTTTTAGAGGGAGAGCAGCTCTTCAGCACGTCTGCTCCCTTCCCTTGGTTAGACACGCCCCCGGTCCTTGAGTTTTGGTGGTCGGCCATCTCTTGGCAGGTTTGCTGTTCTGCCATGTTCTTTCATTTGGTTATGATAGATTTGATGGTTCTCCTGGGGATCATCAAAGATTTGGATATTTTTTTATAACCTAACCCTGACTTGTACTTCTCCACAACATTGTCCCTTATTTGTTTGGAGAGTTCTTTGGTCTTCGTGGCAGTGTTTGCTTAGTGGTGCCTCTTGCTTAGGTGTTGCAGCCTCTGGGGCCTTTCAAAAAAGTGTGTATATGTAATGACAGATCATGTGACACTTAGATTGCACACAGGTGGACATCATTTCACTAATTATGTGACTTCTGAAGGTAATTGGTTGCACCAGAGCTTTTTATGGGCTTCATAACAAAGGGGGTGAATACATACGCACATGCCAAGTTTCTGTTTTCTATTTGTAAAAAATAGTTTTATGTGTATATTTTTCTCATTACACTTCACCAACTTAAACTATTGTGTTCTGATCCACCACATAAAATTCAGATTAACAAAACATTGAACTTAAGGCTGTAATGTAACAAAATAAGTAAAAAGTCACAGGGGGTGAATACTTTTGCAAGACACTGTACATGTAATTGATTTTTTAGATAAAATGAGCATGTGATTATTTATTTCTTTTGACCTATTTATGTATTAAGTAGAACAACATTGTAATATTTTGCAGCTTGTGAAAGTTCCATGGACTGTCCAATTTATGATAACGAGGATATGGAGAACGAGGAACTTCCTTCACATGTTGGTCCTGTAGACTTGCTCAAAAATGATTAATAAGATTCTACATATACCTTTTACCCCATGTCCCTGCAGGACCCTCAGTAAATCCCCAGAAGGACCATCTAAGCTTCTTAACCAGATTTAATAAGCAACTAGATGCTGTATAGATGTTGGCATAAGCAACACTTGTTATCAGCAAGGCTTCCTATGGCCCATATCAATGTACTCTCCAAGATGTCAGGCTCTAGCTCATTGGACAAACTATGGAGGTCACCATAGGTCCTTCTTATATAGACCTTCTGTGTATTCCTGCCACCTCTTCTCTATCTGATCTGCTTCTGTTAAGTCCCTACCATGTTTATCTTTAATCACCGAATTTGACATGAAAGGTTCCATTGACGTCCCCAATTGTCTTGGAGAGATCTCTTCTATCTCTTTGCATCACTCATTATAGATTGTCTTCTTGCCTCTTCTTGCTGCCCTCAGTTGGAAAAATATTTTCCTGTCTCTTTAACTCTCAATTTCTTTCTTTCCTGGGCTGCTCTCACAGCCTCATCAGATACCTGGTTGGTCTTCTTAGCTTTCTTTCTTTTGGAGATATTCTTGGTGTTTTCTGGACAATATCACAAGCTTACACCAGGCGTATCATAATGTGAGAAACTACTAGGTCAGAATAATGCAGTTTCAACATTACTCATCAAGAATCCCACCATAGAGTGTCAAAGGTCATATTGTCTACACTACCTAATATCGCATAAGAGAAATACGTCATCCTCTTCTGTTACTACTCTAAGTACTCTCTGCTGAGGAAAGAACAGACTCCATTTCCCAAGTATACCAAGTATATACACCTGTCCCAACTAAAAATCATGAGTATCACTGAGAGTAACAGTATCTAGACCCAAGAAAACCCACCTATACTGAACATTATTGTCATTCAGGCTTCGAACATGGATGTTGTACCCAGCCCGGGAAATGCCACATGATAGGTCAAATATGACCTTCTGATTGGATTGGTAGGAAAAGAGCTTGTGCAGTGTACTCTACCAATTCTGTGACTCTTCTTTATATCGGTGAAGGTGACAACATGCTCCTCATCATGAGACTGTCCCAATGACCTGCCCATATAATTTATCGTTTCAGAGAAGTCAGTCACTGAATGACTTAAAGGATCATCTTAGTCAGACCATAAGGTTTATCTGTCAGAGCAAACTCTTGGGCAGAGCTTCTCCGAATTCATGGATATGTAGAATTGGAGAGAAGCCGATCAGATTAAACCTGCAATGCTAAATTTCAAATGTCAGTTTTATCCTTATGTCCAGGAAATTGCAAAGGCTTGTCTTGTGGCCGCCATTTTGTACCTGAATAACTGTATAAAACTCCATGTTTTTATTGCTGCCATGAATAATAGGTTTATATGGTTTTAAATTATATGTCTTTGCTTTAAATGAAATTAATAACTGGGAGCCCAATTCAATTGAGCAATTGTGACTTACAGTAGCCCATAATGGAGGCCATAAGTTATTTTGCTATTCAATTGGCCTCTTTCTGCAGGCTACAAATGGATTACGGGTTACAGCCTTGAAATCCTTGCGGGGGTTACCACCGTAAGTTACATCCCATCTAAGCCTTTGATCTTCAAGTCTGCAAGAGTTACAATCGCAAATAACTATTCAATTGCTACAATTCCTGAAGCCCGTAAATGTTTTCACACCCGTAAAATGGCAAATGTAGAAGAAAATCCTACGAGTACTAGAGAGGACCCGCAATCTGATTGTAGCGCTGTAAAAGCAAAAGAAAAACATGTATACTGTTCTGTAAATGATGGGGAAAGCGATGAAAGACATTAGAATCAATTGCACAGCAGGCTCAAGCTCGCAAATCGGTGATCAAAAATCTTTTTATTTTATGTTTCATTTTTGGGTTCTATCGATCTCAGGAATCAATGAGTTAATACATATCAGGCCACCCACATGGGCTAAAACAGTATCGGCATTCATTTTTATTATTTTGCGTGTTCTATCGCATATCGGACCTCCAAACGCTAATTGATCGACATGTAACCTCCATGTTTTACTGACCTAATGATGACGTCTCATTTTCTTTTGGATATTTCTAAATGGGTAGTTACGGCTTTGCTTAATTGATCATGTTCCTGCCCTGAAACGCTACACACAAATGCATGGATTACGGTTTCGGCCCGTAACTAGCACCGGAATTGTAGCAGAGTGTAAGCCTGCAGCATGCCCGCAGACATACGGCCTATATACCGCAAGATGCGGGCTTCAAAATGAATGAGGCTCTAGAAGTCCATGGCATATGCAAAGGAGAATCAATAATATAAGTTTGTTTTGCTTACAATTAGCTTTTGACGTCAGTGTTTTTCAAATAGTTTTTTGACCGCTCACACAGACAGCGCCGACTGACCACTGAAAATAATGGAATGACGACATTTGGTAATGGTAAATATTTATGTGTATAATAGTTGTCATCTTGCGAAATTGTCTGTCAAGCCAGGTTAAAAATTACAGCGTGACCGGCAAACTCGCACGATGCTAACTACTATGTACTGCACGCTCTTTGGGACGCGCATGCACAGGCAGGCGCAGGGATTCACCTTTCCACGAACGGTGTGCGCGTGCGAGCACTCACACGGGAGGGAGAGGTGGGGGTTAGAGACACAGGAGGGAGAGGAGGGGGTGAGAGACACAGGAGGGAGGAGGGAGTGAGAGACATGGGAAGGAGATACGCAGAGAAAGGGGAGGGAGAAGACATAGGGGAGGGAGAGGAGGAGGAGGAAGAGAGTCACAGAGGAGGGGGGAGATACACAGGGGAGGGAGAGGGGAAAGACACAGGGGGAGAAGAGACACACATGGGAGGAAGTAGAGGGGGGAGAGGCTCGCAATGAGCGCCTGCCTACGGCGCTCATCGCGAGGCAAGCAGGTTAGAGGGGGGAGAGCCTCGCAATGTGTGGCAAACACCATTGCCAGGCTTCAAATGTTATTGCCGTCATTTTTGACGGGCAAGACGCTAGTAGGTATAATAGGTAATGATCATATTTGGTTTGTTTCTGGTTTCTTCTATAAGTCCATATATTCAGTTTTTTCAGTGTAATTCAGTCCATTTTACTATTTTCTTATGTGTGATACAGAGAGATTGTATTTTTATGCTCCAAGCTTGTAAAATAAAGAAACCTGATTGTGTCCTGGTTTTGGCTCCCCTTGATTGAGTGTTGGTTGTGAGAGAGTAATTATGAAGGGAAATCTCTCCATTACTTACTTTCATTTTATTGCTAATCAGTTAATGAATAAACAAATGGAGCTCCATTTTATGATCACTACAATGACCTTTTAAACATGTGGCTTTTGTTTCACCATAAGCCTAAGTTCCTCAATTATGTATTGTACCTCTTTATACAGATATGTGGAATATATTAGTTATATAAATAATAACATTACAAAAAGTTGATCGCTCCCTACTATCCTAATATTACTACCTTCATCATCTGTACATTTTTCTGTTTCCACCCCTGGTCACTTAGGCCGCTAATCAATTGCAAGACCGCAGTTGCCTTCATACTGTCCGTAAGTCCGCAATCTTGAAATTTGCAACAGTTACAGAGCGATTCAATTAAACAAGCCTGCAGCTACATGGCGGAAAGCCTAAACTGTAAACCATGCACCCGTAAGTAGCATTTCAGAGCATGATCATGATCAATTAAGCAAGGCCAAAACGACCAATTTAGAAACAGCCAATTGTAAACAAGACAAAAAAACATGGAGGATAAACCAACAATCAATTAGCGTTTAGAAGTCCGATATGCGATCAGACTCGCAATCCAGCAATGTACAAAATACTAAAAATGAATGACAATACTGTTCTAGTTCATGTGGGTGGCCTGATATGTATTAACTCCTTGATTACCGAGATTGATATAACATTGTAACAAAACGTGAAAAAAAAAAATCTGCAGATTTGTGAGCTTGAGACTGTTGTGCAATTAATTCTAATGTCTTTCATCACTTTCCCCATCTTTTTACAGTGCTACGTACTGGTGTTAAACTCCCTTGCAAGTCCTATCTGGTACTCATAGGATTTACTTCTACATTTGCCTTTTACGGGTGTGAAAACATTTGCGGGCTTGATGAATTGTAGCAATTTGGGATTGTGACATTTACGGGCTTGAAAGTTCAAAAGCTTAGCTGGATCGGAGTTACGATTTTAACAACCGCAGGGACTTTTAGCCTGTAACCCGCAAATCGTTTTGCTGGTAGCAAAAATACACCAATTGAATTGCAAATTAGTTAAAGGGCTACATTACGGCCTCCAGTAACTAACAATTGCTCAATTGAATAGGGGCCATATTATACTGACACATACTGTAAGACAACTGGACACACAATATAAGAGACATGAGCCCATGAGTATACAACTGTACAAGTTCTTTGGTTAAAGCCCACAGAATATCTGTGATGTGCTCTGTAGGGTCATCTCCTTCCTGTATATTATTGTGGCCCCTCATCTACAGGTGACCTCGAAAGCTTTCAGGAGAGGAATATTTTGTCTAAACTTCACCGTAAATAGGCCCATAATATAGTCTTTATACGGTTGTTTCCTGTGCAAACCCAGTGGGTTAAAGTAAACTGTAAAATATCCAAATTTGTGTCTATTATTGTTATGCAAAGCAGTCTTGATGTGTTCCATGTACCTTTAATACCTTTTATATATTATAACAGAGTCAAGCAAGGAGTGCCCCCTAGAGGTCGGTTTGACTAAAGATCCTGGAATATTTCTATTAGGAAAAAAAGAGTTAACTCCAGGCAGTGACCAGAGGCTAATTGAAGCTCAGCTGTGGATTGCCTTTAAGACAACAGCAGAGAGATGTGTGGAGTCTCACTTAGGCTTGGGCCTAAGCAGTGTGAGCAGTATGTGAAGACAGCTGAAAGAGGCCCAGTTAGGGTGCTGATGTCATCAGCTAGAAGAAAGCTAATGATTTGGAGTGAGAGAGCCAAAGCTAGTCTGCTGAGCAAAGCAAAGTTGGTTTCCAGAGCAAGTCTGTCAGCAGGAGCAAAGCCGGTCTGCAAAGTAAAGCAAAGTCAGTTTGCTGAGGAAAGCGATTTAAAGATAAAACAGTTTTTTTGCCTGGAAGCTGGCCACATAGAAAGCGTTTAAGTTTAAAGACTGTGCACATTAACACCAGGGAGAAGGCAGCAGGAAAACTGCGAATTGGACTGAGTTTTTCAAAAGAATATTTAAGGGTCCCTGGAGGTTGGAGCATTTTGGTGAGACGGGCGGGACGAATGCTCCCCTTTTGTATGATTTGGTGTAACTTTGGCTGACATAAGCTATTGTGTAAATATTGGACTTTTAATAAAATAATAAAATACCTGATTTCCTGGCTGTTAATCTAAAAGGTAAGAGGCTAATCTACCACAATATGTAATATAAAGATGAGAGATGAAAAGTTACTAATATTGATAATATTGTCACCAATAGTGATAATCAGATTAACGAAAATGTAAAGTACTTACCATCTATAGAACAAGGATCTGTCTCGCTCTTAATGGTGGTCAGATGATCCCGAGAGCCTGGCTCTTCTTTATATAAACTTTCAGGTCCAACTTCTGGGAAGTACATAGATAAAGATTTAGTCACTTCTAAACTCTTAAAGAAGATCACAATTCCATAGTATTTATATGTTTAGTGAAAAAGACGTCAGGAAGGTGACCCGTCACTTAGTGCAGGATCTCATGTTCATGTGGGTGAGACAACTGAAGGTATGGACTTTGTGGTCCTGTGTGTTTGGGCTCTAGAATTTCTACCCAGTGACTCTCGGTATAGAAGTGATCACAATTATTATAACAAATAACAGGTTTAGAACATACTCCCCACTGACAGTAATCTCACTCGTTACTGTGGTCAGATGTTCCTCAGTGTCTGATTTATCTGACTCGCACAGAATGGAAACCCCATCATGTAAAGCTGCCAGTGGGGACTCCTCTTGTGATGACCGTCCTGATATGTGTTGCAAAGCGATTCCTATTTGCTGGGAAACATATCTCTAAATTTGCTAAATGTGCTTTTTATTGAGAGGTAAGATACTATATTGTCTATTTTGTTCCTTACCCACAACATTCTCCAAATGATTTTGAGCTAACTTAGCAAATTCTTGAGTGTTACACGATGACCTAATATTTATTCTAAGACCTTATAATCAATCATACAGGACTGGATAATAATAATGTCCCATTATTATGTGGCTTTTATTTATACATATCTGTGGCCCCCAACCCCTTTTTATCTCTGTATATAAGTGACTTCCTCCTTAAGTGGATCATATTTATAATCTTATTATGTTCTTATCCCTTGTAATATTGTAATGAAAGGTCACAAGTGATGAATACATTTCAAGATATAGAGGAGTGTAGGATGAGTTTCCCCATCTGGATCACTACCTTGTTGTTGTGACGATGCTTCTGTACTTCAATGAAGCTGTGAGCTATACCATGCCAGATCTTCTACTATTGTCAAGAATCCCGCAGAAGAAGTGAAGTAGCCGGTATAGATTGAATGGTGGTCAAAGCAGTAAATGCCAGAATGATTTCAATTTGAATTCAAGACAAGCCACTTAACATCATAGTGTTTCAAGTCTATGATCAAACCATGGATGCTGAAGAGGTTGAAGTTGTCCAGTTCTACTAAGATATTCAACATGTCTTAGATATAAGCCCAAGAAACCTGGGAAAACTGGCAAGTTTGGCCTTGAAGTAAAAAATGAAGTAGGTCAGAATTTTGAAAAATTCTGTCAAGATAATTATCTGGTCATAGCAAAACCCTTTTTCCAACAGCCTCGGAGACGACTCTAGACATGGACATCACCAGATAGATAACATAGAAATCACATTGACTACAAAACCTGTACAGTACGGGGTACGGTGCAGAATATTGTTTTTGTTCCCTTCATGGTTTCTCATAATGTGATTGTTCATTGTCCAATAAAATCTACATTCATTGTATTTTTTGTACAGTTTTACAGATGTCTAAGGCCAAGGAAGATCAGGCCGAGCTAAAGCGGCAGAGCATCCCACCGGTTGTGAAGATGCAGGTGTTGGACCACTTGGAGAAAGGGGAGCGATAAGTGGACATTAGAGTGGTCCTTAAACTGGCAATCTCCACCATCCGCACCATCCTTAAGAACATGGAGAAGATAAAATCTTCAGCCACTGCATCCTCTGCTAAACAGATCATGTGATCCAGTTGCTACATCCTGGAGGAGATGGAGAAGACGCTATCCATCTAGATAGACGATGAGGTGGAGCACAACATGCCCCTCAGCCAGGCTATAATTATGAAGAAGGCGAGGAGTATCTATAGCCATATCCAGGCCCAAACACCAGATGAGACGGAGAGCTTCTCAGCCAGTAGAGGTTGGTTTGACTGCTTCAAGAAGAGCAACAACCTGTGCAACATCAAAATCACAGGGGAAGCGGCGAGCTCTGACACAGAGGCTGCCGAGGCCTTTCCAGCTAAATTGCGGGAAGTTGTGGAGAGAGACAAATACCCTCCTGATTTGGAGTTTAAATTGGATGAACTCACATGAGCAGAGAAGAGCGCCGGGATACAAAGCAGCAAAGTACTTGCTGCCCGTTCTTATGCGAGGAAACGCCAGCGGTGTACCACTCCAAGACTCCGAGAAGGGTGTGGATAAATCCGGCTTGTCTGTTATTTGGCAATTCAATAGAAAGGCCTGGATCACAATGGATATACAGTGGGAGAAAAAAGTATTTGATCCCCTGCTGATTTTAAACGTTTGTCCACTGACAAAGAAATGATCAGTCTATAATGTTAATGGTAGGTATATTTTAACGCAAGTTATAAATTGATTTGCAGGTCAGTGAGGGAAATAAGTATTTGATTCCCTATAAATCAGCAAGACTATTTGCAAATGGAAGAAACACAAAATAACTGCCAGTCTCCCTCTGTCTGGCGCTCCATGCAAGATGTCACCTTGTGGAGTTTCAATGATCATAAGACTGGTGGGAGGAAGTGAGGAAGCAGCCCAGAGCTACACGGGAGGATCTTGTTGATCTCAAGGCAGCTGGGACCATAGTCACCAAGAAAACCATTGGTAACAGACAACGCAGTGAAGGACTGAAATGCTGCAGCGCCCACAAGGTCACCCTGCAACAGAAAGCACATGTACAGGCACGTCTGAAGTCTGCCAATGAACATCTGAATGATTCAGAGGAGAACGAGAAGTGTTGTGGTCAGATGAGACCAAAATCAAGCTCTTTGGCATCAACTCAACTCGCTGTGTTTGGAGGAGGAGGAATGCTGCCTATAACCCCAAGAACACCATCCCCACCATCAAACATGGAGGTGGAAACATTATGTTTGGGCGGTGTTTTTCTGCTAAGGGG
Organism: Discoglossus pictus; assembly: GCA_027410445.1. NCBI lineage: Eukaryota > Metazoa > Chordata > Amphibia > Anura > Alytidae > Discoglossus > Discoglossus pictus. The sequence continues at coordinate 90,563,660 of CM050175.1, read as the reverse complement.
ACATGACAACTGCACCGCATCAAAGGGACGATGGACGGGGCCAAGTACCATCAAATCTTGTGTGAGAACCTCCTACCATCAGCCAGGGCCAAACATCAGCCTCGAAACCTTAGTAACTTGGAAAGGATCTGCAAAGAAGAGTGGGACAAAATCGCTCCTGAGATGTGTGCAAGCCTGGTGGCCAACTACAAGAAGCGTCTGACCTCTGTGATTGCCAACAGGGGTTTTGCCACCAAGTACTAAGACGAAGGGGTCCAATACTTATTTTCTTCAATTTATAACTTATTTTTTTGTTATTCTGGCACTTACTGATAAAATACACCGACCATTAAAATTATAGACAGATCATTCCTCTGTCAGTGGACAAATGTTCAAAATCATCAGGGGATCAAATACTCCCCCCCCCCCCCACACTTTATTCAAACAGTGGTTCTGCAAGCATTTCTTCCGGTCGTCGAAGCTCTACTGCAGACACAAAGGCCTTGAGCCAAAAGTGCTCATCTTAATGGATAATGCTTCTAGCCACCCTACCAATTTGGCTGAGCTGGACTGCTGCATCCCAGTAGATGTTCCTGCTGCCCAACACTACTCCGCTAATTCCGCCAATGGACCAGGGGTGATTGCCACCTTCCATGCCTACTATCTCCGCTGTACATTCTGCCAGCTCATTGAACAGACGGACAACCGGGACAATCGATGTTAGATTTCTGGAAGGTGGTCACCAACATTGATTTGTCCTGGCAGGAGGTGACACAGCAGGGTCTGTAAGATCTGGTCAGAGCTGTGTGAGCGGATGTGCAATCTGAACAGCCGGCGACAGTGGATCTTGTGACCACTGCTGGACTGGGGGATGCGGACGCCAGGACATAGAGTTATTTCAAGCTTTGAACAACGAGGACCTCCAGCAACTGGCTGAACAGGGCAAAGAAGAGGTCCAGGACAGCAGCAGTGACTCAGACCTAGAGCCAGCCAAATAACTGGGAGGAAAGCTATGGCAAGTCTGGACAAGTGATTTCAAATTAAATAAATCACACTATTAACAAAGGTCCGCATAGTAAGAACTATGGAATTCACAGAAGTAACATACAGATCTGAGCGCTGTAGAATTGACTCATTTAAATTGTGGTGTTACCAAAAACTTCTTAGAGTCCTTTGGACTACAAAAAGATCCAATCAATCGATACTATAAGAAATGAAACCAAACTGTTCACGGGAAGGCTGAAGCGAAAATATTTTGGTCATGTATCAGAAGACAGGATCCCCTAGAGAAGGCTCTGATGATGGATACAATTGAAGGCACAAAAAGAAGGGAACATGGACAGATAAGGTCACTGAAACAATGAATATGAGTTGTGGGAGCGGGCAGTGTCTGACAGATGTGCATGGCGTGTATAGGGTTAGACACGACAGAATGATTAAGCAACAACAAAAGTCATTTTCACAATTTATCTTTAAGGTGTTAATACAATGGGCTGTATCTCCTTGATTTTCGTCCTGGGTCAGCTACAAAATACATCTGCAGTAATGTATTATTACTTTTCTTACTTATATTACTTCCTCACCTTCCCCGATAGTCCCAGGACTCTCCTCCTCCTTCACCTGCTGCTGATCTTCTTGTCCAACCTTGGAGACAACTGGAGGCTTCACATCTAAAGGTCCTACAGATAGAGATAAACTGCTTATATACTCCCCTTTTATTACCCAATACCAATCTAGTGTTTGTATGTAACATATAAGTGTAATCCTTGTGGATGAAAGTACCTATATATAATACTCAGGGCGGGGTCTATTACATTATTACACTGGATCACGTCCCATCCTTTGGGTGAGTGATGGAGGACATATACACCCCAAACAGACTGGAGGACGTGATATTTACCCATAAGATGGAGGTGTTTTACCTGAATCCAGACAGTTATTATCATATTACCTGGCAAAAATGCAGGCAATAAAATTTTACGTCTGGCAATGGTGTTTTGCCACACATTGTGAGCCTCCTTCCCTCTACTTCCTCTCCCTCCCCTGTGTCTCTTCTCCCCCCATCTCTCCCCCTCCACTGTGTCTCCTCCTACTCCACTCCCTCCCGGGTCTCTCTCCCCTGTCTCTCTTCCCCCCTCTCCTTCCCCTGTGTCTCTCTTCCACCCCTCCTCAACCCTCCCCTGTGCCTCTTCCCCCTCTCCCTCCCCTGTATCTCTCTTCCCACATCTCCTGTCTCTCTTTGCTCCCTCTCCTGTCCTCTCCTTGCCCCCTCTCTCCCTCCCCATCTCTCTTTGCCCCCTCTCCCTCTCCTGTTTCTCTTTGCCCCCTCTCTAACTCCTGTCTCTCTTTGCCCCCTCTCTCCCTCCCCATCTCTCTTTGCCCCCTCTCTCCCTCCCGTTTCTCTTTGCCCCCTCTCTGCCTCCCCTGTCTCTCTTTGCCCCCTCTCTGCCTCCCCTGTCTCTCTTTGCCCCCTCTACCCTGTCTCTCTTTCCGCCCTCTCCTTCCCCTCTTTCCTGACTCCTACTTGTCTCTTCCCCCTCCCTCCCCTGTCTCTTCCCCCTCCCTCCCCTGTGTCTCTTCCCCTCCTCACTCTCTTGTATCTCCCCCCCCACCTCTCCACCCTCCACTGTGTATCCTCCCACTCCACTCCCTCCCGGGTCTCTCTCCCCTCTGTCCCTCCTGTTTCTCTCTTCCACCCTTCCTCTCCCTCCCCTGTGTCTCTTTACCCCCTCTCTCCCTACCCTGTCTCTTTGCCCCCTCTCTCCCTCTCCTGTGTCTCTTTACCCCCTCTCTCCCTACCCTGTCTCTTTGCCCCCTCTCCATCCCATCTCTCTTCCCCCTCTCCCTCCCGTGTCTCTCTTCCACCCCTCATCTCCCTCCCTAGAGGCTCTCTTCCACCCCTCCTCTCCCTACCGTGTCTTTGCCCCCTCTCTCCCTCTCCTGTTTCTCTTTGCCCCCTCTCCCTCCCTTGTTTCTCTTTCCCCCCTCCTCTCCCTACCCTGTGTCTCTTTGCCCCCTCTCTCCCTCTCCTGTTTCTTTTTGCCCCCTCTCTCCCTCCCGTCTCTCTTTGCCCCCTCTCTCCCTCCCTTGTTTCTCTTCCCCCCCTCTACCCTGTCTCTCTTTCCCCCCTCTCCCCCTCCCCTGTATCTCTTTGCCCCCTCTCTCCCTCCCGTCTCTCATTGCCCCCTCCCTAACTACCCTGTCTCCCTTCCCTGTCTCTATTCCCCCTTCTCTCCCTATATACACATATATACACACACATATATACCCATATATATCCATATATACACACACATATATATACCCACATATACACATATATACACACACATATACCCACATACATATATACCCATATATACACACACACACACACATGATGTGACGAGATCAGTCTCGTCACTGCGAATTGGAGAAGTCTGGTTGCCCACATTCTTCCTTTTGACTATGGCCCATGTTGATTTTCCCCCTACAAAGACATGGAAGCCATGCTTCATTTGGTCAGAAAGGACTATGATCTAACTTTTGAACCACTGACCAAATTATATGATTTGGACATATGTTTGTATTTGGAGTATGCTGATTCTGAAAATGTACGCTTTATGTGAATGTGATGTATACTTTTAAAGTTATGAATAATGTGGAAAAATGTGTTACAGATTCTGACCACCCCCATCTATGAGTCACTAAGGCCAGATGGTTGAGAGCAAAGGTTATCTACATGCACAGCAGGGGAGATAGCTGAACAAAGGGAGCTCCAGACATACAGGCTCCATAACCCCCTGGGGTTTCTCAGCTTTCTTAGCAGGGGCACAGGATAGAGCAAAAGCCATGTTTCCCCTCTGGTGGTCAGAAGCCAAATGACTCTATTAGCCACACCTAGTGGCGGACCTGGGAGGAGTCTCATATTTCCCACGATGTGACACTATGTGATTGGCCAGAGGCCATTAGGGGCTGACCTCAGGTAGCCCCTCCCTCTACTGTGTATGTGAAAATGGTTTTAATATGTCTTGTAAATAATAAAGAAGAGAGTTCACTGCTTGACCCTCAAACACAGAGCTTATGTCTCAGTCTTGGGGGGATTCATGGGATGCTGTTACAGACTGACTGCCAGGAGTGTAAGCATCTTGGGGTGCTTTTCCTGTTCAGCTGCCAGCAGCTATTCGTGAGGTTCCAGTTCAAGGCTTGGAGCATAGTCACCTTGGATCCAGTTTGAGGGAAAGAGTGACCTGCAGTCCCTATATCACTGGACGGGCGGATCGGCTAAAACGGCCTTGGCGCCCCCTTATATGTGTGGGGGTACCGTAACACCATCTAACATGAAAAAACTACAAACGCATTATAGACAAAAAGTAAATATTTTATTTCTGTGCTTTTCTTACAATATAAAACTAACAATAGATTTAATGGGTAATAAAAAATATAGTGTAAAAATTCAGCTACTCCATACGGAAAAAGCGATTCTTAATCAAACTTATATTAGGTACATTTTCTGAACGTAACATTCTTACAACATACAAACAGCATCGTACACATGAAGATGGAGGAAGGTCCAGCACGTCGGGCAGGTCCATCCATTTATACACCATTTTATTTATAGATTGCTTATATTTCATGAACTACCAAGTGGTCAGCTAGATCTCTACCTGTCTGCTAAACAGGTTCATTAAACTTTACTGACATATAAAATAACTTCTCTCGTGTATGTTTCCCGGGAGCCCTAGGATGCACAAATGGTATTTATCTTGGATCCAGTTTGGGGGAATCGTTGTCCTGCAGTAGCTGTCCCTATATCACTGGACGGGCAGATCGACTAAAACCCCCCCTAACACATATATACCCATATATACACACATATATACCCATATATACACACACACATATATACCCATATATACACACACACACACATATACCCATACACACACATATATACCCATATATACACACACATATATACCCATATACACACACACATATATACCCATATATACACACACATATATACCCATATATACACACACACACACATATATACCCATACACATATATACCCATATATACACACACACACACACATATATACCCATACACATATATACCCATATATACACACACACATATATACCCATATATACACACACACACACACACATATATACCCATACACACACATATATACCCATATATACACACACATATATACCCATATACACACACACATATATACCCATATATACACACACACACACATATATACCCATACACATATATACCCATATATACACACACACATATATACCCATATATACACACATATACACCCATATATATACCCATATATACACACATATATACACACATATATACACACATATATACACACATATGTACCCATATACACATATTTATACCCATATATACACACATATATACACACATATGTACCCATATACACATATTTATACCCATATATACACAGATATATACATATATACACACACATATATACCCATATATACACACATATATACCCATATATACACACACACATATATACCCATATATACACACATATATACACACATATGTACCCATATACACATATTTATACCCATATATACACACATATATACATCCACTTCCTCCATTAAATATCTCCTGACGTCATTAATTAGAACATTAATCACTTGGTATTTACCTGCAGAGAACTCGGACAGACAAGATTCAGCTTCCGTCGCCATCTTGGGCAATAACAGGCAGGAAGTGAATGACCGGGAGTGACAGCGTCAAACTACAAGTCCCAGAACTCCCTGCGGCTCAGTAGAGGGCGGGTCATTGAGTATAATACGGTTTCCATGGTTACTCCGCGTGTCTTATTGCAGATATAACTGGAGAAGCTGTTGATAAAGACAGAGGAGGGGAGAGTGCTGAGAGAGACAGAGGAGGGGAGAGAGTGCTGAGAGAGACAGGGGAGGGGAGAGAGTGCTGAGAGAG
>CM050175.1:90486160-90557484 GCA_027410445.1 Discoglossus pictus | reverse complement strand
ACAGATAAGGAAGTCTATTCATTCTCAAACATAAGAACAAAGAAGGCTGATTTAATCATTGTCTGATTATATCAAGTTGCCTCAGGGAGGTGTGACTCACCTATTGTCCCTATATGTGTATTGTGTGGCCAACTATGGAGAATATGTGAAATGTCTGTGTGTTATGTGAAAAAGATACTTTTACTAACTTTTGAACCCCTAGTCTGATTCATGCCATTTTTTAATATGTTGTTCCCCTGGGTGAGAGCTATTGAACGGTGCTGGACTTAAAGGTGTACCCCCTGTTTTTGGGGTACATCCAGAATGTGGTTTAAATTGTGTCTGTTTTAATTGTGTTACCTGTTATCTGAGTGGAGGAGACGTGGGGGTTGAACCATGTATATAATTGGCTGTGATAATTATGTGGGTGTAGCCCTTCAGAGGGCACCATTGCATAAAAGGAGATCCCCTGTCATTAAAGTTCTAGTTCTTCTTGACCCTTCAAAACGTAGCCTCGTCTCGTTATTGGAGGGGATGGCTCTATCATACTGGGGATTGCTATGCTTTTGCATACTCCCTTGAGCTGTAACTACTGAACGCTTGTTCCTGATGTGTCCTCTTTGGAGGAGAGGTCTTCCCCACACGGTCCTGGATGCTGGAGATTCATACAGGGTGGAAGGAAGACGGCGCGGCTCCAGCTAAACTACGGCGGTTGTGGAGTCTGTGGTGGTTGAGGTGTCCGGTGCGGTGCTTGTAGGCCTCGACGCAAGCTAGGACGCGTCCATCAACGGAGGTACCCGGTCGGGGTGCCAGGAGATCCGTTACATTGGCTGGCAGTGGTGGGATGGCGTCCTAGTAAGAGGAAAAGCAGCACGGAGACACCGGTAACGTTTGGAGTTACAAATTGAGGGCAACGCTAGTATTAAGTCCCCTCAGCGTGTTGCCCCATCACCACAGCGAAATATCCAGGTGCCGTAACTGTTTGTTGTGGGTGGGCTGCTCTTGCACTTTGTTGTTGTGGGGGGGCTGCTCTAGCACTGGTTTATTGTGGGTTGGTGGATCGTCTAACGGAGGCACTAACCGGTAGAAGGTCAGGTGCATGGTTAGACTTCCCCCCAAAGGAGAGATGTTTGACGAAGTGCCCTTCGCCACTTTGTCTTGGAGAGGACTGTTTGCCAGCCTCCTGCCCTGCGACTATGGCCCTTGATATAAGCAGAAGGTGTCGTCCTTCCCCCCCAGTGGCAGTGTGAACCCCAGGGGGCAGAAGGTGTCGTCCTTCCCCCCCAGCGGCAGTGTGAACCACAGGGGGCAGAAGGTGTCGTCCTTCCCCCCCAGCGGCAGTGTGAACCCCAGGGGGCAGAAGGTGTCGTCCTTCCCCCCCAGCGGCAGTGTGAACCACAGGGGGCAGAAGGTGTCGTCCTTCCCCCCCAGCGGCAGTGTGAACCCCAGGGGGCAGAAGGTGTCCTCCTTCCCCCTCAGCGGCAGTGTGAACCCCAGGGGGCAGAAGGTGTCGTCCTTCCCCCCCAGCGGCAGTGTGAATCCCAGGGGGCAGAGGGTGTCGTCCTTCCCCCCCAGCAGCAGTGTGAACCACAGGGGGCAGAAGGTGTCGTCCTTCCTCCCCAGCGACAGTTTACCCTAACCAGGGGAGACACCAATCTCCCAGACGGCGCAGATGGGACCGTGGTCTCTGCGCCCACAGCCTGTCCAGATCCCCAACTACCGTCACTGGGACAACCGGAGGAGGGGGTAAGTACAAATTCCCCTCCCCAGCTAACTTCTAATGTGGCCCCAGGGTTAACAGAGGAAATGTTAACCCCCACTGACCCCCACCTTTCCCTGGCTACTGAGCCGGAATATGTCCCAAGTACCCCAGCAAATGAGCTGACAGCGGGGCAGAGTGCAGTCGGCCTCTGCCCTCCCTTTGTCTCTTGTACAGAGCAGGATGTCCTGCAGGTTATACCAGCAGAAGAGCTGGCATCAGGGCAGAGTGCCGCTAGCCTCTGCCCCTTAAGTCCCCTCATCGTGTTGCCCCATCACCACAGCGAAATATCCAGGTGCCGTAACTGTTTGTTGTGGGTGGGCTGCTCTTGCACTTTGTTGTTGTGGGGGGGCTGCTCTAGCACTCGTTTATTGTGGGTTGGTGGATCGTCTAACGGAGACACTAACCGGCAGAAGGTCAGGTGCCTGGTTAGACTTCCCCCCAAAGGGGAGATGTGTGACGAAGTGCCCTTCGCCACTTTGTCTTGGAGAGGACTGTTTGCCAGCCTCCTGCCCTGTGACTATGGCCCTGGTACATATTGCCCTTCAAACACAGTATTCGGCCATACCAGAGTGTATGTCACTCATTCTGGCCCTTTACATACAGGGGGGTCATTCGGTACTTGCCCTGTGTGAACCATGATACCACAGATAGCTATGCCATGGAGCCCATTCATATAATGAAAGACTATGGAAAAGACTTTAGCTACATGGCAATTGAACTGTGTGAAGATGATCTGAGCGCTATTCAGTAGTTTTGTGCGCTCAGATCCCAGCTGTAACGGAACCCATCACTGTTTTACCCTGTTTTATGGTTATTTAATTCTTGGTTAAAATATGATCCTAGTAATATACTGTATGTATGTTGGTTTATGCTCTGCAAAATATTGGCCCCAGGCTAGTGCAGACCTTGGCAGGGGAGATAATCCTGTTACAGATAAGGAAGTCTATTCATTCTCAAACATAAGAACAAAGAAGGCTGATTTAATCATTGTCTGATTATATCAAGTTGCCTCAGGGAGGTGTGACTCACCTGTTGTCCCTATATGTGTATTGTGTGGCCAACTATGGAGAATATGTGAAATGTCTGTGTGTTATGTGAAAAAGATACTTTTACTAACTTTTGAACCCCTAGTCTGATTCATGCCATTTTTTTATATGTTGTTCCCCTGGGTGAGAGCTATTGAACGGTGCTGGACTTAAAGGTGTACCCCCTGTTTTTGGGGTACATCCAGAATGTGGTTTAAATTGTGTCTGTTTTAATTGTGTTACCTGTTATCTGAGGGGAGGAGACGTGGGGGTTGAACCATGTATATAATTGGCTGTGATAATTATGTGGGTGTAGCCCTTCAGAGGGCACCATTGCATAAAAGGAGATCCCCTGTCATTAAAGTTCTAGTTCTTCTTGACCCTTCAAAACGTAGCCTCGTCTCGTTATTGGAGGGGATGGCTCTATCATACTGGGGATTGCTATGCTTTTGCATACTCCCTTGAGCTGTAACTACTGAACCCTTGTTCCTGATGTGTCCTCCTTGGAGGAGAGGTCTTCCCCACACGGTCCTGGATGCTGGAGATTCATACAGGGTGGAAGGAAGACGGCGCGGCTCCAGCTAAACTATGGCGGTTGTGGAGTCTGTGGTGGTTGAGGTGTCCGGTGCGGTGCTTGTAGGCCTCGATGCAAGCTAGGACGCGTCCATCAACGGAGGTACCCGGTCGGTGTGCCAGGAGATCCGTTACAGAAGCTCATTAGCGTCGAGTGTGGATGTGTGTGTGTTTTTTTTTTTTTTAAAGAGCGCGGATGCTTCCAGGGCCCATCCGGCTCATAACACAAAGAGGCCGGAGACATCGCGGGGAGGTAAGTACAATGTAGATTGTGTTGATTTTACTTGGTTTTATGTTTATGTATGTGTGCTAATGTAATTTTTTAACAGGGGCCGCGCCGGAGAAGCAAAGAAGGAGGACGGGGACATGCTGGAAAGGTGAGTAGAATATTTAGAATGTGTATAATGTTTATTTATTTTATGTAAACGTGTTGTAGGTAAGTGGTCTTAATTTTTTTATTTTAGCTTAGAATTAGGGTTGCTATATAGAGATAGCATGTATTGTATATTAGATAGATTGGGGGATGTATATTAGATAGGGGGATGTATATTAGATAGGGGTATATTGTATTGTATTTAATTGTATTGTATTTAATTGTATTTAATTGTATGTATTATATTGTATTATATTGTATGTATTATATTGTATGTTATTGATTTGTATTGTATGTATTATATGTATTTCCTTTTCAGGTGTGTAATTTTTTTTTCTGTAGTCGGGGGGGAGGGGGTTGTAATGTATTTTTTTATTTTCTGTAATGTTCCTTTTTTTATTTTTTGTGGTTTAGGTTTTTTTATTTTATGTAATGTAGATTTTAGATTTTTGATGACTTTAGTTTTTTTGATTTCTGTAATTACAGTGGTGGGGAGTGGGTTATTAGGGGGTAGGTAGTGTAGTGTAGGTAGGTAGTGTGGGTGTTAATAGGTTAGTGTAGAGGGTGTTTAGTTGATATGTAATATTTTATTGCGGGGGTATAGTGCAGTGTAGTGTTTATACTTAGTGTCATGATGGTCCTTGAGGACCGTCATGGCACTTATGTGGTTAATGTTGGGTTGTAACAGGCCCATAATGGTCATAATATACCCTTATGGGACTGATGGGGTTAAATAGAGGCTTATGAGGGTCTGTATAGACCCCCATAAGTGACCGGGTTAAAATGGTGTAGTGGTTACACTTTGGGTCATGAGGGTCCTGGATGGCCCTCATGGCACTTATAGTGTTATTACATGCGTTCATTAGTGTGTTAGAGGGGTCTATATAGTTGAGGCACACAGTACACTCACATTGTGTGGCAAACAGCATTTCAACACTTTCTTTTATTGCCCTTTCATTTTTGATGGGCAAGTCGCTAGTATATATATATATACATATACGTTGCACTCTCTCCTCTCTCAGCCCTCCTCTGTATCTCTCTCCACTCCTCCCCTGTCTCTCTCAGCACTCTCTCCCTTCCTCTGTCTCTCTCAGCACTCTCTCCCCTCCTCTGTATCTCTCAGCACTCTCTCTTCCTCTGTCTCTCTCAGCAAACTCTCTCCTCTTGTCTTTCCCAGCACTCTCTCTCCTCCTCTGTCTCTATCAGCACTCTCAAACTTCCTCTCTCTCTAAGCACTCTCCTCTCTCGACACTAACAGCCCTCCTCTGTATCTCTCAGCACTCTCTCCCCTCCTCTGTCTCTCTCAGCACTCTCTCCCCTCCTCTGTCTCTTTCAGCACTCTCTCCCCTCCTCTGTATCTCTCAGCACTCTCTCCCCTCCTCTCTCTCTCAGCACTCTCTTCCCTCCCCTGTCTCTATTAGCACTCTCAGCCTCCTCTTGTCCCTTCCTTTCTCTCTCTGCAATCTCTCCTCTGTCTCTCTTAACACTCTCTTTCCTCCTGTCACTCTAAGCATCTACTCCCTTTCAGCACTCTCTCTCCTTCTTCCTCTTTATTAGCACTCTCAGCCTTCCGCTCTCCCTCAGCACTAGCTCATCTCCTGTCTCTCTCAGCACTCTCCCCCCTCCTCTCTCCCTCAGCACACTCTCCCCTTTTCTCTCAGCACTCCCTCCCCTCTTCCCTCAGCACTCTCTTCTCTCCTCTGTGTCTCTCAGCACTCTCCTCTCTCTGCATTTTCTCCCTGTCTCTCTCTCAGCACTCTCACCTCTTCCCTCAGCACTCTCTCTCCTCCTCTGTCTCTCTCAGCTCTCTCCCCTCCTCTGTCTCTCAGCACTCTCTCTCTTCCTCTGTCTCTCTCAGCACTCTCTCCCCTCCTCAGCCTCTCTCCCCTCCTCTGTCTCTCTCAGCACTCTCTCCCCCTCCTCTGTCTCTCTCAGCACTCTCTTCTCTCCTCTGTCTCTCTCAGCACTCTCCTCTCTCTGCATTTTCTCCCTGTCTCTCTCTCAGCACTCTCACCTCTTCCCTCAGCACTCTCTCTCCTCCTCTGTCTCTCTCAGCTCTCTCCCCTCCTCTGTCTCTCAGCACTCTCTCTTCCTCTGTCTCTCTCAGCACTCTCTCCCCTCCTCAGCCTCTCTCCCCTCCTCTGTCTCTCTCAGCACTCTCTCCCCCTCCTGTCTCTCACCCCTCCTCTGTCTCTCTCAGCACTCTCACCCCTCCTCTGTCTCTCTCAGCACTCTCTCCCCTCCTCTGTCTCTCTCAGCACTCTCTCTCCTCCTCTGTCTCTCAGCTCTCTCTCCCCTCCTCTGGCTCTCGCAGCACTCTCTCCTCTCCTCTGTCTCTCTCAGCACTCTCTCTCCTCCTCTGTCTCTCTCAGCACTCTCTCCCCTCCTCTGTCTCTCTCAGCACTCTCTCCCCTCCTGTCTCTCTCAGCACTCTCTCCCCTCCTCTGTCTCTCTCAGCACTCTCTCCCCTCCTCTGTCTCTCTCAGCACTCTCACCCCTCCTCTGTCTCTCTCAGCACTCTCACCCCTCCTCTGTCTCTCTCAGCACTCTCTCCCCTCCTCTGTCTCTCTCAGCACTCTCTCTCCTCCTCTGTCTCTCAGCTCTCTCTCCCCTCCTCTGGCTCTCTCAGCACTCTCTCCTCTCCTCTGTCTCTCTCAGCACTCTCTCTCCTCCTCTGTCTCTCTCAGCACTCTCTCCCCTCCTCTGTCTCTCTCAGCACTCTCTCCTCTCCTCTGGCTCTCGGCACTCTCTCCCCTCCTCTGTCTCTCTCAGCACTCTCTCTCCTCCTCTGTCTCTCTCAGCACTCTCTCCCCTCCTCTGTCTCTCTCAGCACTCTCTCCCCTCCCCTGTCTCTCTCAGCACTCTCTCCCCTCCTCTGTCTCTCTCAGCACTCTCTCCCCTCTTGTCTCTCTCAGCACTCTCTCTCCTCCCCTGTCTCTCTCAGCACTCTCTCCCCTCCCCTATCTCTCTCAGCACTCTCTCCCCTCCTCTGTCTCTCTCAGCACTCTCTCCCCTCCTCTGTCTCTCTCAGCACTCTCTCCCCTCCTCTGTCTCTCTCAGCACTCTCTCCCCTCCTGTCTCTCTCAGCACTCTCTCCCCTCCTCTGTCTCTCTCAGCACTCTCTCCCCTCCTCTGTCTCTCTCAGCACTCTCACCCCTCCTCTGTCTCTCTCAGCACTCTCACCCCTCCTCTGTCTCTCTCAGCACTCTCTCCCCTCCTCTGTCTCTCTCAGCACTCTCTCTCCTCCTCTGTCTCTCAGCTCTCTCTCCCCTCCTCTGGCTCTCGCAGCACTCTCTCCTCTCCTCTGTCTCTCTCAGCACTCTCTCTCCTCCTCTGTCTCTCTCAGCACTCTCTCCCCTCCTCTGTCTCTCTCAGCACTCTCTCCTCTCCTCTGGCTCTCGGCACTCTCTCCCCTCCTCTGTCTCTCTCATCACTCTCTCTCCTCCTCTGTCTCTCTCAGCACTCTCTCCCCTCCTCTGTCTCTCTCAGCACTCTCTCCCCTCCCCTGTCTCTCTCAGCACTCTCTCCCCTCCTCTGTCTCTCTCAGCACTCTCTCCCCTCTTGTCTCTCTCAGCACTCTCTCTCCTCCCCTGTCTCTCTCAGCACTCTCTCCCCTCCCCTATCTCTCTCAGCACTCTCTCCCCTCCTCTGTCTCTCTCAGCACTCTCTCCCCTCCTCTGTCTCTCTCAGCACTCTCTCCCCTCCCCTGTCTCTCTCAGCACTCTCTCTCCACTCCTCTGTCTCTCTCAGCACTCTCTCCACTCCTCTTTCTCTCTCAGCACTCTCTCCACTCCTCTGTCTCTCTCAGCACTCTCTCCACTCCTCTGTCTCTCTCAGCTCTCTCTCCCCATAAAACACGAAGAGTAACCATGGAAACCAGATTATACTCAGTGACCCGCCCTCTACTGAGCCGCAGGGAGTTTTGGGACTTGTAGTTTGATGCTGTCACTCCCGGTCATTCACTTCCGTTTATTGCCCAAGATGGCGACGGAAGCGGAAGCTTGTCTGTCCGAGTTCTCTGCAGGTAAATACCAAGTGATTAATGTTCTAATTAATGACGTCAGGAGATATTTAATGGAGGAAGTGGATATATATGTGTGTATATATGTATATATGTGTGTATATGTGTGTATATATGGGTAATATATGGGTATATATATATCTGTATATATGTGTGTTTATGGGTATATATGTGTATATGTATATATGTGTATATATGGGTAATATATGGGTATATATGTGTATATATGGGTATATATATATCTGTATATATGTGTATATATGTGTGTATATATGGGTATGTGTATATATGTGTGTATATATGGGTATATATGTGTGTATATATGGGTATATGTATATATGTGTGTATATATGTGTATATATGTATTTGGTGTGCTGCTCAGTTGCCAGTAAGAGGGTAAATACTAGGATATAGTGATCTAGTAGGTCATGGTGTCCCTGAGTAATAAAGAGCTTTTATAACACAATGACCTGGCTAGTGGGAAGTGAACTAAATAGTTGTCTTAATTGACAGAGGCCTCACTGAGGCCTAGCTCTGAATCCTCATATACAAACATAACAAGAACTTCCTCTGAACACACCCAAGAAAACTGATAGCAGAAGGCATAGGAAATCAGTGGTAGCCTCCTACCTGGAAGGCTCTGCTATTTAGGTGCCACAATTTCTGGCTAGGTGGCCTAAGATGTAAATAGTAGCTAGCCTGAGAGAGGTCAGAGGTACACACACATTGCAGTCACATGAGAGGTCACTTCCAGGTACAATCTATCTATATATTACTCCTTGGTAAGCCCATTCTCTATATTAAAAGCATAACGCCCCTGTTCTGGGGTATATGTCCATTCTACAGGCTGTAACCACTATGCCACTATCTCTACATGTTCATAGCTGCCATACATTTGCAACCCCATAGCTAGAAAAGCGATTACTAAATGTCCTTTGTGTCACAATGGACAGCCCCCTACTGAGTCTCCTTACAGTCGTTTCGTCGCATAAAGACTTAAGGCTTACCCAAAGGCAATAAGTCACTAACAACTTGTTGGGGCCAGAATTGAACTCCCCTGACCCCACAACCCACGACCCTCCAGGGCCCAAAATTATATATGAAGGACTTTTCTTCAGCCACAGAGTAATTGCTTTCCTCTGTTGTTCTAATACTGTTGTTATTATTATTATTATTATTATTATTATTATTATATGTATAATGTGTTTTGAGGTGTGTTTAATACATAGACTCCATAGACTTCATGGGGCCGTATGTGGCACTGATCTAGACAGCAAGCATAGTAACTAGGTTGTTAGATAACAGTTGAAACATTTTTTAAAAAAAAGCAAAGGTCAAGAGATATCAAGTAAGTGACATCACTGTGATCCATTGTCTTGTAGTTAGCCACTAAATTGTATGTGCTTGTACATGCTAATCAACCCCAGCCCCCCATGCACTTTATGGAAACCCTGGCTGGCTTCCTACCCCTCCCCCTCGCTTAGCTTCACTTCCTGGATCCACAGACAGCCAACTCCCCCAGTGGAGACACCACCTCAACCCCTTGGAGAGACTGGCCATTTGTTGGGGAGATATGCCAATAATATGATAATAACTGTCTGGATTCAGGTCTTATGGGTAAATATCACGTCCTCCAGTCTGCTCCTCTCACCTGTTGGTTATCTCACTAGAGTAACATTAGTAATTATTGCTAATTGCTCCCTTTACATAAATAGTTTTCACTCATGAAACAGAGTATGGCAGATACATAGACTAATGGGGCCATGTTGTCTGTATGGATCCATAAGGCTCTCTGTCTGACTACCCTGAAGTGTAATGATATTGTTCATCCTCAGGTATACTTAGAGGGGAGTATTAGTTTTCATGCTATAATATTATTCCATAGTGACCTTGAACCAGAAGCTATCTGTGAATCCCAGTCAGTTAGTTCTGTAACAGCCAGCACATTATTTGTAACCTTTATGACCTCGAGCTCCGGTGGATCAGAACCAGTGAAAACAGCTGTGATCCAGTGTAATAATGTAATAGACCCCGCCCTGAGTATTATATATAGGTACTTTCATCCACAAGGATTACACTTATATGTTACATACAAACACTAGATTGGTATTGGGTAATAAGAGTCTATAAGCAGTTTATCTCTATCTGTAGGACCTTTACATGTGAGGCCTCCAGTTGTCTCCAAGGTTGGACAAGAAGATCTGAATATAAGAGATCAGGTGAAGGAGGAGGAGAGTCCTGGGAGTATCGGGGAAGGTGAGGAAGTAATATAAGTAAGAAAAGTAATAATACATTACTGCAGATGTATTTTGTAGCTGACTCTTTGTCCTCCTGACACCATCAGGGGGTACGATAAGACACAGTATTCAGATAATGTCCTCACTGTCTAATATATATCCTTATTCCTACCTTATAATAAATATTCAGACACATCTGCTGATTCCGGCCCCTCCGTATGGTCTAATGGCTCTATATTTATTACAAGGTCAGATCTGGCACCCTCTGTTGCCACAATCCCAGATTATTCATACAGGCCTGAAACTTGTTGTGGGGCCAGTGATGTGACTGTTTTTGTGTGTAGAGTGGTGTGGGACGGGCCACAATAATTAATGTTGGGGTTACTACATCATGTTATATGCACTGTAATAATGTCATCTTACCTGTGACTAGTGGAGATACCGTTTCTGCCATGATTGTGTGGACAACAAAGGGTTAACTTTGCAGGGATTTGAATGTATATGGCCTATTGGAATGTGGGCACTGGGGAAGAGATTGGTTACTACATTACCCAGACAACATCTGGCTGCTTTGCGGACTTTACATGGATGATCAAAAGATTTATCATTTTGTGAGATCTGTGAAATGTGCCAGTCTGATTTGGACACACTAACTAACGGTGTCAGGGTGTTGTCGGAGTCTCAATGGTACATTCTGAAACCAAAGGAGTGTCTGCCGTGTCTTTCTTCTGGGGCGACTTAGGAGCTTCCGATGTCCGATTCTCCTAAGAACTTGTTTTGGCTTGGTGCTGAGATCTTTATTTATTTTTTATTTTTTAAAAATCTGTTCATTAAAGGTTTCAAAGATACAACAAAATCCACAATGACAGAATTGCAATAAAGCCAATATCGTAACAATCTTCTGCGGATAAAAAAATGTATTTGTGCTATCTAGACTGCTACCAAAAAATGAATGGGATAAGTAAACACACAGTCAGGAGCACAATTCCTCGTTTACAATTTTCCTTATTGGCGCGTAACATAGTCACAATTCCTTAGCGTTTACTATTTTTCCTTATGGTAGAGATTGTTACCGATGATACGTTTTACATGAAAACTAACAATAAACAAACATACAGTATTCACAAACACTACAATTACTAAACAATAAACAAACATACAATATTCACAAACGCTACAATTACTAAACAATAAACAAACAAACATACAGTATTCACAAACCCTACAATTACTAAACAATAAACTAACGTACAATATTCACAAATGCTACAATTACTAAACAATAAACTAACATACAGTCTTCACAAACGCTACAATTACTAAACAATAAACTAACATACAATATTCACAAACGCTACAATTACTAAACAATAAACTAACATACAATATTCAGAAACACTACAATTACTAAACAATAAACAAACATACAGTATTCACAAACGCTACAATTACTAAACAATAAACAAACATACAGTATTCACAAACACTACAATTACTAAACAATAAACAAACATACAGTATTCACAAACACTAACGTTTCAGCGTAGCTCTGGTTGAATTTGATGCGGTACAAGCCAAGCTTGTCTGTGGTACTCAGTGAGGCTGTAGGTTTCTACAAACATACAAAAAGGAACATCACTTTATCAAACTTAAAAGGAGTCAGGAACCCTAGGATCTGGGGAGAGCATGAGAGAGCTGGGAGACATTGTATCGTATGGCGTATGTTTCAATTATTAAGCTGCGTTTTTTTTATTAATGCGCCAGTATTATTATTTATTCCGTTCCTCAGACCACAGATGGCCTCGTTCGTTTTCTTGCTGTTTTGCCTTTATCCAATCCCAATTTTAAGAAATTAACACATATTAAATGATTTGTATCCGTTGTTATCATTAGTTTTTCAAAAGGTTTTTCTATTGTTTCGATATTTGGTTTTATTTTACTAAATGTCATTCCTTTTTTAATTTTATTATAATCAAGCCAAGAACTTTTTGGTAGTCCATATTTTTTTATAATCTCTTCAAAAGAAGCACATGTATTACCTATATATAAGTCTTTTAAATACATTTTCCCCCATTGTTTAATAATTGTCTTGTCAATGTTTTTAAATATACAATTAAGGGGGGTATTTGGGCTAGGATAAGCCCTTAAATTATGTTTTTTTATTTAGCTTATTCCATTCCTGCCATAGATCCCAAGATATTATTGCTCCTTCTATCAAATCATTTTTACATTGGTTAGATACGATTCATTTCTTAAGATTCTTGTCTACAGTTTCCAATTGGCTCCAGGAGTATTTATCTAATGGGTCGAACCTTCTGAGAACATGCGCAACCAACGTTGCCTCATAGTATACTTTAATTATTGGGTCATCCAGTTCTCTCTCAAAGGACCTTGCCATTATTCTCTTATTGACTCTAGTTTGTTTACCTAAATGTATATACTTGTCTAATAACCCTCAAAGTTTTACAATCATATAATTTGGAATTCTTATAGGAAGACACCAAAATATATAATTCATTTTTGGCAAGGTCGTCATTCTGACTAATGCTATTCTTCCTACGAATGAAACCTTTTTCGATTTCCATTCGATAAATTGGGAATTTAACCTCTTAATAAGATTTTTTTTATGTTGTTATCCAATGTTTCTTTCTTACTCAGATAAAAATCTCTACCCAAATACGTTATTTTTTTTGTGTCCCAATTATAATGATAGGTTATAGACAAGACTCTTTTACTGCTAAAGATTCAGATTTTTTCACATTCATTTTTTTTAGTTTGAAAGTAGACTATAGTATTCTATTTCTCTCTGTAAGCCCGTATGCGAGGTATTAGGTTCTGTTAAACATAGCACACTATCGTCCGCCAACTATCTGGTTTTATGTTCATAATCATTTATCCTTATCCCTTTAATATCGGCTGAAGTTCTTATCTTTTGCATAAAGGTTCTTCTAGCATTAGAGCGAATAGTATTGGGGAGAGGGGGCAAACCTACCTAGTACCATTCGTTATATGGAATCGTCTAGATATACTTCCAGCCTCCAAAACATTTGCTTATGGATTGGTGTATAATGCACCTATTGCCTTCTCTCCAAAATCCGCCAAAACATTTTTTTTAAGAACTTTTGTCATATAGGACCAATTTATTTGATCAAAATCCTTCTCTGCGTCGAGGATGAGGAAAACTGTAGGAGTATTGCCAAACCCTGCATATGCAATGAGATTCAGCAATCTCTTACAGTTCTCCTCTCCCTGTCTGCCCGGCATAAATCCAGTTTGGTCAGGAGTAATGAACTGTCCTATTATCGCACCCAACCTTGCAGCAAGCACTCTATAATATATCTTTAAATCTAAAAAACACTTTACAATTTATAGGCCAGAGGTTGAGGCATTACTTTCATTGTCCACCCTGGACTCTCTTTGTGACTAACTGGTCTATGGACATTCGTTACTGCTTTCTGCGCCCGTCATGCATATGTTGGTAGCAGGACAGTGACACAACAACAACACGTCTCACATTCCTGCTCCTGACAGAGTCCAGATCATGAGCCACTATATCATCCACCATTCATTGCATTGTGCGCAGAGTGTTGGTCAGGAACTCTATGGACAGTTCTTTGGCTGGCTCTAGGTCTGAGTCACTGCTGCTGTCCTGGACCTCTTCTATGCCCTGTTCAGCCAGTTGCTGGAGGTCCCAGTTGTTCAAAGCTTGAAATAACTCTATGTCCTGGGCGTCCGCATCCCCCAGTCCAGCAGTGGTCACAAGATCCACTATCTCCGGCTGTTCAGGTTGCACATCCGCTCACAGCTCTGACCAGATCTTTCCGACCCTGCTGTGTCACCTCCTGCCAGGACAAATCAATGTTGGTGACCGCCTCCATCATGTTGTATTTCTTCCAGAAATCTAACATCGATTGTTTCTCCCAGTTGTCCGTCTGCTCAGTGAGCTGGAAGAATGTACAGCGGAGATAGTAGGCATGGAAGGTGGCAATCACCCCTGGTCCATTGGCTGAATCAGCAAAGTAGTGTTGGGCAGCAGGAAAATCTACTGGGATGCAGCAGTCCAGCTCAGCCAAATTGGTAGGGTGGCTAGGAGCATTATCCATTAAGATAAGGCGCTTTAGGCTTAAGGCGTTTGCGTCTGCAGTAGAGCTTCCACGACCGGAAGAAATGCTTGCAGAACCACTGTTTGAATATATCCATTGTGATCTTGACTGTCATATTTTGAGGGGCCAGTCGCTAGTTTGTTATAATAATTGTGATCACTTCTATACCGAGAGTCACTGGGTAGAAATTCTAGAACCCAAACACACAGGACCACAAAGTCCATCCCTTCAGTTGTCTCACCCACATGAACATGAGATCCTGCACTAAGTGACGGGTCACCTTTGTGTCGTCTTTTTTACTAAACATATAAATACTATGGAATCGTGATCTTCTTTAAGAGTTTAGAAGTGACTAAATCTTTATCTATGTACTTCCCAGAAGTTGGACCTGAAAGTTTATATAAAGAAGAGCCAGGCTCTCAAGATCATCTGACCACCATTAAGAGCGAGACAGATCCTTGTTCTATAGATGGTAAGTACTTTACATTTTCGTTAATCTGATTATCACTATTGGTGACAATATTATAAATACTAGTAACTTTTCATCTCATATCCCTCACCTCTTTATTACATAGTTACATAGTTACATAGTAATTAAGGTTGAAAAAAGACTTTCAGTCCATCAAGTTCAACCTGTTAAGATCTCCTCTGATCTGCAATATGCGGATTAGTTATTAATTAAATAATTATTAATAGTATAGTATTTGAGGATGAATAAAGAGTTAGTCCATCAAGTTCAACCTTTTTAGATCTCTATTGATCTTTTTAATGTGGACTATTTATTATTATTTGTTAATTGTTATTTGATCCAGAGGAAGGCAAACAGAAAAAAAAAAAACATTGCCAATTGTCTCATAAGGGGAAAAAAAGCAAAATTCCTTCCTGACCCCAGATACTCCCTGGATCAATATTCCTTTGCTAGTTATAGTGAATGCCCTCTTTATTCAAAAATATATCTAACCCCTTTTTGAAGTTGTTTATCGAATTCGCTGTCACAACCTCCTTTGGTAGAGAATTCCACAGTTTAACCACCCTAACTGTGAAGAACCCTTTTCTTTGTTTAAGGTGAAATCTTTTTTTCCTCTAACCTCAAAGGATGTCCTCTTGTCAGTTGAAAACCTCTTGGCACAAAAAGTTCACTTGACAAAGCCTTATATTGACCCTGGATGTATTTATATAAGGTAATCATATCTCCTCTTAGGGGCCTTTTTTCTAGCGAAAATAAGTGTAATTTGGTTAGTCTTTCTTCATAACTTAGCCCCTCCATTCCCCTTATTAGTTTTGTTGCCCTCCTCTGTAACTTTTTCCAGCTCTAAAATGTCTTTTTATGAGGTGGTGCCTAAAAGTGTCCTCCATATTCCAAATGAGGGCGTACTAGAGATTTGTATAGTGGCAGAATTATATCTTCTTCCCTGGCTTCTATACCATTCCTAATACATGCTAATATTTTATTTGCCTTTGCAGCCGCTGCTTGGCTTTGAGCACTGTTACCTAGGTGGTTGTCCACAAGCTCCCAAATCCCTTTCAATATCTGATACCCCTAGATTTGCTCCATTAAGATTAGAAATTCCATGGCTATTGTTCCTTCCCAAATGCATAACCTTACATTTATTTGTATTAAATCTCATCTGCCATTTAGCTGCCCATTTCTCTAATTTATGCAAATCCTTTTGTAGGGAAAGTACATCATTATCTGATTTTATTACTGTAACGGTACCCCCCCCCCCACATAGAAGGGGGCGCCCAGGCCGTTTTAGCCGATCCGCCCGTCCAGTGATATAGGGACAGCTACTACAAGACACCCAATCCCCCAAGAACTGGATCCAAGGGGAATATACTGCAAGCCTTGAACTGGAACCTCACGAATAGCCGCTAGCAGCTGAACAGGAAAAGCAACCCCAAGATGCCCACACTCCTGGCAGTCAGTCTGCAACAGCATCCCATGAATTCCCCCAAGCATGAGACATAAGCTATGTGTTTGAGGGTCAAGC
Source organism: Discoglossus pictus (assembly GCA_027410445.1). Classification (NCBI taxonomy): domain Eukaryota; kingdom Metazoa; phylum Chordata; class Amphibia; order Anura; family Alytidae; genus Discoglossus; species Discoglossus pictus. The sequence goes on along the minus strand of CM050175.1, from coordinate 90,541,420 downwards.
AGTGAACTCACTTCTTTATTAAAAACCAAGACATATATAAAACCCATTTCCACATACACAGTAGGGGCAGTGACTACCTTTGGTCAACCCCTAATTACCTCTGGCCAATCAGACAGGGTCCCTACGTGGGGACCATGAGACTCCTCCCATGGGCCCACCCCCAGGCGTGGCTACTATGCTCATTCTCACCCAGACTGTCCCAGTGAACACTTCCTGTTTCCTCCTGGACTATGCCCCTGGGGAAACCCCATACTGGCCCTTTGTTCAAGTCCTGGCGACACCCTGTGTTTACCTAATGGGGGAAGGTCAGAATCTGTAACACATTTCTACACATTTTTCTTAACTTTAAAAGTATGCATCACATTCACATAAAACATACATTTTCAGAATCAGCATACTCCAAATACAAACATGTGTCAAAATGATACAAATTGGTCCAGTGGTTCAAAAGTTAGATCACAGTCCTTTCTGACCAAATGAAGACATGGCTTCCATGTCTTTGTAGGGGGAAAGTCAACATGGGCCGTAGTCAAACGGCAGAATGTGGGCCTCCAAGCTTCTCCAATTCGCAGTGACGAGACTGATCTCGTCACATCTCTCCCCCTTTCCAAACAGACTAACAGGATATCTGACCTCCTGCCGGTCAGATTCCGGGTTAGTCCAGAAGGCCACCCACAAAACACAATCAACAGTACAGCCCACCCACAATAACTGGTTACTACACCTGGGTAGAGGAGAAACTTGTCCATGTCCAGGTGCCTCACCACGGCTGTGCTGGGCACTGGTAAGCTGCCTTGGTGGGTTGCTGAGTGGGCAGAGACCAGCGGTGCTCTGCCCTGGTGCCAGCGCTACCACGGAAGTAGCCTGTTTGGGGCCTGGTTGTAGGGGGGGGGGAGACCGACGGTCTTCCCTTTGGCTAAACAGCCCTGTTGCTGGAGAATGGAGTCTGAGCTCTCAATTCCCTGCAGCTCACCCTGACGCTGGGGAGGGAGGACGCTGCTCTCCTCTCCTTGCAAGGTACACTTCCACTGGGGAGGGGAGACAATGCTCTCCACTCCCTGCACTTCACACTGGCGCTGGGGATCTGGGCTAGCCACCCAGCATCCCTATAGGGCCGGTGGAAAGACCTCGGTCCCATCTCCACCTGCCGCCTGGGGTTCCTCCCAATAAACCTCTACAATATCTTCCCAGCTGAAGGGGTCTGGATCTGGGTCTCTCACCTTGTTGTAATGCTGAGCCTTCCCAATGGAGTGGAAGAGATCTCGGTAGTCCTTCTCCAGTTCCCACTCCAGGGTTGCTAGGTGAACAAGGTCTTGCTCTACCTCATGGGGGTCATCCCAGTCATGCCTAGCCTCCCTCTCATAGAAAATATCCTCAAGTCTGGTCTGCGCAGGGCTCCCGAAGTCAGGCTCTGCAAATGACTGCCATAACAAGCCAGGACCATCAAACTCCTCTCCCTCTGGCTTGTCATGCTCGGCTGTCCAGGGTGTATACTGTGCCATATACCACCAGAGTGCCTGGTAGGCATCCTCCAGCCATAGCTCCTGCCATGCACGGAGCTTTAGTTCCTCCACCCATTCCTCAAGGGGCTGCTCTCCCAGGAAGGGCATGCGCAGGGCCACTTGCTTCTGCAACCGCTGCTCTTCACTGGGGAGACTCTCACCCCGCTGGTATTGTACATTATCCAGGGCCTGGTACCAGATGCCTTTCCTTAATGCATCCCGGCCATCCAGGTCCTCATCCTCGTATAGCACTGCTGGTTCCATTCTGCTGCTTTTAGGGTCGCTGTACTGGGACATGCGTTGCCCCCAACTTGTAAATCCACAGAATGGTGTCTCCTGTAGCTGTCCTTCTGGCTGTGGGAACAATTCCGCCGCTTGCCACCAGTGTAACGGTACCCCCCCCCCCCACCCACATAGAAGGGGGCGCCCAGGCTGTTTTCGCCGATCCGCCCATCCAGTGATATAGGGACAGCTACTGCAAGACACCCAATCCCCCAAGAACTGGATCCAAGGGGAATATACTGCAAGCCTTGAACTGGAACCTCACGAATAGCCGCTAGCAGCTGAACAGGAAAAGCAACCCCAAGATGCCCACACTCCTGGCAGTCAGTCTGCAACAGCATCCCATGAATTCCCCCAAGCATGAGACATAAGCTCTGTGTTTGAGGGTCAAGCAGTGAACTCACTTCTTTATTAAAAACCAAGACATATATAAAACCCATTTCCACATACACAGTAGGGGCAGTGACTACCTTTGGTCAACCCCTAATTACCTCTGGCCAATCAGACAGGGTCCCTACGTGGGGACCATGAGACTCCTCCCATGGGCCCACCCCCAGGCGTGGCTACTATGCTCATTCTCACCCAGACTGTCCCAGTGAACACTTCCTGTTTCCTCCTGGACTATGCCCCTGGGGAAACCCCATACTGGCCCTTTGTTCAAGTCCTGGCAACACCCTGTGTTTACCTAATGGGGGATGGTCAGAATCTGTAACACATTTCTACACATTTTTCATAACTTTAAAAGTATGCATCACATTCACATAAAACATACATTTTCAGAATCAGCATACTCCAAATACAAACATGTGTCAAAATGATACAAATTGGTCCAGTGGTTCAAAAGTTAGATCACAGTCCTTTCTGACCAAATGAAGACATGGCTTCCATGTCTTTGTAGGGGGAAAGTCAACATGGGCCGTAGTCAAACGGCAGAATGTGGGCCTCCAAGCTTCTCCAATTCGCAGTGACGAGACTGATCTCGTCACATCTCTCCCCCTTTCCAAACAGACTAACAGGATATCTGACCTCCTGCCGGTCAGATTCCGGGTTAGTCCAGAAGGCCACCCACAAAACACAATCAACAGTACAGCCCACCCACAATAACTGGTTACTACACCTGGGTAGAGGAGAAACTTGTCCATGTCCAGGTGCCTCACCACGGCTGTGCTGGGCACTGGTAAGCTGCCTTGGTGGGTTGCTGAGTGGGCAGAGACCAGCGGTGCTCTGCCCTGGTGCCAGCGCTACCACGGAAGTAGCCTGTTTGGGGCCTGGTTGTAGGGGGGGGGGGGGGGCCGACGGTCTCCCCTTTGGCTAAACAGCCCTGTTGCTGGAGAATGGAGTCTGAGCTCTCAATTCCCTGCAGCTCACCCTGACGCTGGGGAGGGAGGACGCTGCTCTCCTCTCCTTGCAAGGTACACTTCCACTGGGGAGGGGAGACAATGCTCTCCACTCCCTGCACTTCACACTGGCGCTGGGGATCTGGGCTAGCCACCCAGCATCCCTGTAGGGCCGGTGGAGAGACCTCGGTCCCATCTCCACCTGCCGCCTGGGGTTCCTCCCAATAAACCTCTACAATATCTTCCCAGCTGAAGGGGTCTGGATCTGGGTCTCTCACCTTGTTGTAATGCTGAGCCTTCCCAATGGAGTGGAAGAGATCTCGGTAGTCCTTCTCCACTTCCCACTCCAGGGTTGCTAGGTGAACAAGGTCTTGCTCTACCTCATGGGGGTCATCGCAGTCATGCCTAGCCTCCCTCTCATAGAAAATATCCTCAAGTCTGGTCTGCGCAGGGCTCCCGAAGTCAGGCTCTGCAAATGACTGCCATAACAAGCCAGGACCATCAAACTCCTCTCCCTCTGGCTTGTCATGCTCGGCTGTCCAGGGTGTATACTGTGCCATATACCACCAGAGTGCCTGGTAGGCATCCTCCAGCCATAGCTCCTGCCATGCACGGAGCTTTAGTTCCTCCACCCATTCCTCAAGGGGCTGCTCTCCCAGGAAGGGCATGCGCAGGGCCACTTGCTTCTGCAACCGCTGCTCTTCACTGGGGAGACTCTCACCCCGCTGGTATTGTACATTATCCAGGGCCTGGTACCAGATGCCTTTCCTTAATGCATCCCGGCCATCCAGGTCCTCATCCTCGTATAGCACTGCTGGTTCCATTCTGCTGCTTTTAGGGTTGCTGTACTGGGACATGCGTTGCCCCCAACTTGTAAATCCACAGAATGGTGTCTCCTGTAGCTGTCCTTCTGGCTGTGGGAACAATTCCGCCGCTTGCCACCAGTGTAACGGTACCCCCCCCACCCACATAGAAGGGGGCGCCCAGGCTGTTTTAGCCGATCCGCCCGTCCAGTGATATAGGGACAGCTACTGCAAGACACCCAATCCCCCAAGAACTGGATCCAAGGGGAATATACTGCAAGCCTTGAACTGGAACCTCACGAATAGCCGCTAGCAGCTGAACAGGAAAAGCAACCCCAAGATGCCCACACTCCTGGCAGTCAGTCTGCAACAGCATCCCATGAATTCCCCCAAGCATGAGACATAAGCTCTGTGTTTGAGGGTCAAGCAGTGAACTCACTTCTTTATTAAAAACCAAGACATATATAAAACCCATTTCCACATACTGAGTAGGTGCAGTGACTACCTTTGGTCAACCCCTAATTACCTCTGGCCAATCAGACAGGGTCCCTACGTGGGGACCATGAGACTCCTCCCATGGGCCCACCCCCAGGCGTGGCTACTATGCTCATTCTCACCCAGACTGTCCCAGTGAACACTTCCTGTTTCCTCCTGGACTATGCCCCTGGGGAAACCCCATACTGGCCCTTTGTTCAAGTCCTGGCGACACCCTGTGTTTACCTAATGGGGGATGGTCAGAATCTGTAACACATTTCTACACATTTTTCATAACTTTAAAAGTATGCATCACATTCACATAAAACATACATTTTCAGAATCAGCATACTCCAAATACAAACATGTGTCAAAATGATACAAATTGGTCCAGTGGTTCAAAAGTTAGATCACAGTCCTTTCTGACCAAATGAAGACATGGCTTCCATGTCTTTGTAGGGGGAAAATCAACATGGGCCGTAGTCAAACGGCAGAATGTGGGCCTCCAAGCTTCTCCAATTCGCAGTGACGAAACTGATCTCGTCACATTTACCTTGCACAACTTCGTGTCATCAGCAAAAATGGAGACACTACATTCGAGTCCTACTTCAATGTCATTAATAAATATGTTAAAAAGGAGAGGACCTAATACTGAACCTTGAGGAACCCCACTTATCACATTAGACCAATCGGAGTATGTTCCATTTACAACAACCCTTTGCTTTCTGTCTTTTAGCCAGCTCTCGATCCATGAGCAGATATTTACTGCAATTTCTGTATCCCTTAGTTTGCTCAATAGTCTTCCATGTGGCACTGTATCAAATGCCTTTGAAAAATCTAAAAAGACTACATCCACTGAGTTGCCCTGATCCAAGTTCCTACTAACCTCCTAATAAAAACTAATTAGATTGGTCTGACACGACCTTCCCTTCATAAATCTGCGTTGACTGCTACCTATGATCCTGTTCAAATAGACATATTCTTGTATTCTGTCCCTTATTAACCCTCTAAAAGCTTCCCAACTACAGAAGTGAGGCTCACTGGTCTATAATTCCCCGGATTTGCTCTAGATCCCTTCTTAAATATAGGTATCACCTCTGCTTTTCTCCAGTCATCTGGTAGAGACCCTGTGGTGAGTGAGTCTTGATAGATTACATATAATGGTTTGGCTATTACAGACCCCAGCTCCCTCAGTACCCTTGGATGTATTCCATCAGGACCTGGGGCTTTATTAACATTTATTTTTTTATTAACATTTATTTTCTCCATATATAAAAGGTATTAAAGGTACACGGAACGCGCCAAAACTGCTTTGCGTGACAATAATAATAGACACAAATTTGTATATTTTACAGTTTACTTTAACCCACTGGGTTTGCACAGGAAACAACCGTATAAAGACTATATTATGGGCAAAATATTCCTCTCCTGACAGGTTTGGAGGTCACCTGTAGATGAGGGGCCACAATAATAGACAGGAAGGAGATGACCCTACAGAGCACATCACAGATATTCTGTGGGCATTAACCAAAGAACTAGTACAGTTGTATACTCATGGGCGCATGCCTCTTATTGTGTGTCCAGTTGTGTCCGTATAATATGGCAATACAATTTGAAGCCTGGCAATGGTGCTGGTGCTCATTGCAACCCTCTCTCCCCCTCTACTTGACAGGAGCCGCTCATTGCGTTCCTCACCCCCCCCCCTCCCCTACTTGATGGCAGGCGCACATTGCGATCATTTCTCCCCCGACTGGCCTTGCAATGAGCGCCTTCGGTGCTCATCACAGGCCTCGCAATGAGCGCATTTGACAATTATTGCAAGCCTCTCCATCCGCTGTGTCTCTTCCCCTGTGTCTATTTCCCCTCTTTCTATTCCCCCTCCTCTCCCTCCCCTTTGTGTCTCCCTCTCCCTCCCCTGTGTGCCCCCCCCTCCTCTGTGTCTCTCTTCCCCCTCCTCTCCCTCCCGTGTCTCGCACTCCCTCCCGTGTCTCGCACTCCCTCCAGTGTGAGTATTCGCTTGTGCAATTGCACGTGGACGCCCAATGCGCAACGGCAGTACATAGTAGTTGGCCTCTTCCGAGTTTGACGGTCACGCTGTAATTTTTAACCTGGCTTGACAGACAATTTCGCAAGATGACAACTATTATACACATAAATATTTACCATTACCAAATGTCATCATTCCATTATTTTCAGTGGTCAGTCTGCGCTGTCTGTGTGAGCGGTCAAAAAACTATTTGAAAAACACTGACGTCAAAAGCTAATTGTAAGCAAAACAAACTTATATTATTGATTCTCCTTTGCATATGCCATGGACTTCTAGAGCCTCATTCATTTTGAAGCCCGCATCTTGCGGTATATAGGCCGTATGTCTGCGGGCATGCTGCGGGCTTACACTCTGCTACAATTCCGGTGCTAGTTACGGGCCGAAACCGTAATCCATGCATTTGTGTGTAGCGTTTCAGGGCAGGAACATGATCAATTAAGCAAAGCCGTAACTACCCGTTTAGAAATATCCAATAGAAAATGAGACGTCATCATTAGGTCAGTAAAACATGGAGGTTACATGTCGATAAATTAGCGTTTGGAGGTCCGATACGTGATCGAACACGCAAAATAATAAAAATGAATGCCGATACTGTTTTAGCCCATGTGGGTGGCCTGATATGTATTAACTCATTGATTCCTGAGATCGATAGAACCCAAAAATGAAACATAAAATAAAATGATTTTTGATGACCGATTTGCGAGCTTGAGCCTGCTGTGCAATTGATTCTAATGTCTTTCATCGCTTTCCCCATCATTTACAGAACAGTATACATGTTTTTCGTTTGCTTTTACAGTGCTACAATCAGATTGCGTGTCCTCTCTAGTACTCGTAGGATTTTCTTCTACATTTGCCATTTATGGGTGTGAAAACATTTACGGGCTTGAGGAATTGTATCAATTGAATAGTTATTTGCGATTGTAACTCTTGCAGACTTGAAGATCAAAGGCTTAGATGGGGTGTAAGTTACGGTTGTAACCCCCGCAAGGATTTCAAGGCCGTAACCCGTAATCCATTTATAGCCTGCAGAAAGAGGCCAATTGAATAGCAAAATAACTTATGGCCTCCATTACGGGCTACTGTAAGTCACAATTGCTCAATTAAATTTTTGTATAACTATTAATTATTTACCTAATAAATTAATATACATTACCTATTTGTAATTGATATAACCAGCAATGAGTAGCCTGAAGAGCTCAGTATCTATTTGTATTTTGCTGCAGCGTACAATGTCCAGTTGTCCTGTTGGTGCTCTGAGGAGAAAGTGTCATCAATGTCCCAATATGCTGCGTGCCAAAGGGCAAACCGCTGGTTTAGTTGTATAAATCGCTTTTTTAGATTCGTAATGTGTTGCCGTTGTTTGTCTATGTGCTACGCGGGCCGCGAGCATTTTCAGTGCTGCCTAAGTGTGTATTTTTGTACCTTGTACGTACCTTGTTTTCATTTTTTTCCTCGCTTAGACGATTTTTACATTTTCTAAACTCGTTATTTTGTACTTAAATTAGTGTGCAACCTTATTGGCAGATGTCATGGCTGTCCCCCCATGCTCTGTGTGTTTTTTGTTTGTTTTGTTTGTATTGTGTATTGTTTTGTGTTGCTTTTGAATGTACGCATTTCGTCTGTTAACCTCGTATTTTTGCGACCTCTTATTTTTTTTTTCTAAGTTCCGTGGGTCATAATTTAAAGTTGTACGTCCTTGTCAGCGCTTTATGCACTTTCGGGTCATTGAGCATCATTTTCATTTTTGTCCTCTGCCATTTTTTTCTTTCTTAGCCGATTTTCAAGTGACAAAACTGCTTAAAATCGACTTTAATTCACGTGCAACCTCACCCCCAGAGGTCCTGGCTGCCTCCCCGTGCTGTGTGTGATGTTTTTGTACTTTTTGTACTTTTTTTATTTTCATTGTATTTTGTGTGTTTTGCTGTACGTGTTTCGGACGTTAAGTTCGTATTTTTGTGACCTTGTATTGTTTTTTTTTTCTAAGTCACGCGGGTCGTATTTTCTTTTGTGTAAGTCCCTATTTCCTCTTTACATGTTAGTGTTTTTTTCTAAGACTCGCGGGTCGTATTTTTTTTTTTTCTAAGTCCAGCGCCATGTTTTTTTTGCAAAGTTGTGCTTTTCTGGGGTTTATTTGTCCCGGGAGTGAGGCGGCGTAGAGCCTCCACCTCCGCAAATGCGGCCCCTCGCTTTTCCTGCCAATCCAACCAGAATGTCTTATTTGAACATGTGGCATTTCCGGGACTGCATTATTCGGACCTAGTAGTTACTCACATTATGATACGCCTGGTGTAAGCTCGTGATATTGTCCAGAAAACACCAAGAATATCTCCAAAAGAAAGAAAGCTAAGAAGACAAACAAGGTATCTGATGAGGCTGTGAGAGCAGCCCAGGAAAGAAAGAAAATAAGATAGTTAAAGAAATAGGAATTTTTTTTTCCAACTGAGGGCAGCAAGAAGAGGCAAGAAGACAATCTGTAATGAGTGATGCAAAGAGATAGAAGAAGATAACAGAATGGGAAAGTCAAGAGATCTCTCCAAGAAAATTGAGGACGTCAATGGAACCTTTCATGTCAAATTCGGTGATTAAAGATAAACATGGTAGGGACTTAACAGAAGCAGATCAGATAAAGAAGAGGTGGCAGGAATACACAGAAGGTCTATATAAGAAGGACCTATGGTGACTTACCCTGTGTCTCTCTTCCCCTCCTCTCCCTCCCCTGTGTCTTCCCCCCCCCCTCTACTTACCCCGTGTCTCTCTTCCCCTCCTTACCCTGGGTCTCTCTTCCCCTCCTCCTCTCCCTCCCCTGTGTCTCTCTTCCCCTCCTCCTCTCCTTACCCTGTGTCTCTCTTCCCCTCCTCCTCTCCTTACCCTGTGTCTCTCTTCTCCTCCCCCTCTCCCTCCCCTGTGTCTCTCTTCCCCCATCTCCCTCCCCTGTGTCTCTCTTCCCCGCCTCCTCTCCTTACCCTGTGTCTCTCTTCCCCTCCTCCTCTCCTTACCCTGTGTCTCTCTTCCCCTCCTCCTCTCCTTACCCTGTGTCTCTCTTCTCCCCCTCTCCCTCCCCTGTGTCTCTCTTCCCCCCATCTCCCTCCCCTGTGTCTCTCTTCCCCCCATCTCCCTCCCCTGTGTCTCTCTTCCCCCCATCTCCCTCCCCTGTGTCTCTCTTCCCCTCCTCCTCTCCTTACCCCGTGTCTCTCTTCCCCTCCTCCTCTCCTTACCCTGTGTCTCTCTTCTCCTCCCCCTCTCCCTCCCCTGTGTCTCTCTGCCCCCCATCTCCCTCCCCTGTGTCTCTCTTCCCCTCCTCCTCTCCTTACCCCGTGTCTCTCTTCCCCTCCTTCCCTGTGTCTCTCTTCCCCTCCTCTCCTTCCCTCCTCTCCTTCCCTAGTGTCTCTCTTCCCGTCCTCCGCTCCTTACCCTGTGTCTCTCTTCCCCTCCTCCTCTCCTTACCCTGTGTCTCTCTTCCCCTCCTCCTCTCCTTACCCTGTGTCTCTCCCCCCTCTCCTTACCCTGTTTCTCTCTTCCCTTCCTCCTCTCCTTCCCCTGTGTCTCTCTTCCCCTCCTGCCCCTGTCTCTCTTTCCCTCCTGCCCCTGTCTCTCTTTCCCTCCTTACCCTGTGTCTCTCTTCCCCTCCTCCTCTCCTTCCCCTGTGTCTTTCTTCCCCTCCTCCTCTCCTTACCCTGTGTCTCTCTTTCCCTCCTCCTCTCCTTACCCTGTGTCTCTCTTCCCCTCCTCCTCTCACTCCCCTGTGTCTTTCTTTCCCTCCTCCTCTCCCTCCCCTGTGTCTCTCTTCCCCTCCTCCTCTCCTTACCCAGTGTCTCTCTTCCCCTCCTTCCCTGTGTATCTCTTCCCCTCCTCCTCTCCTTACCCCGTGTCTCTCTTCCCCTCTCCCTCCCCTGTGTCTCTCTTCCCCCCCATCTCCCTCCCCTGTGTCTCTATCTCCCTCTCTCCTTACTCTGTGTCTCTCTTGCCCCCTCTCCCTCCCCTTTGTCTCTCTTCCCCCCCTCTCCCTCCCCTGTGTCTCTCTTCCCCTCCTTACCCCGTGTCTCTCTTCCCCTCCTCCTCTCCTTACCCCGTGTCTCTCTTCCCCCCCCCCTCTCCTTACCCCGTGTCTCTCTTCCCCTCCCCCTCTCCTTACCCCGTGTCTCTCTTCCCCTCCCCCTCTCCTTACCCCGTGTCTCTCTTCCCCTCCCCCTCTCCTTACCCCGTGTCTCTCTTCCCCTCCCCATCTCCCTCCCCTGTGTCTCTATCTCCCTCTCTCCCTCCCCTGTGTCTCTCTTCCCTCCCCTGTGTCTCTCTTCCCCCCCTCTCCCTCCCCTGTGTCTCTCTTCCCCCCCCCTCTCCCTCCCCTGTGTCTCTCTTCCCCCCCCCTCTCCCTCCCCTGTGTCTCTCTTCCCCCCCCCTCTCCCTCCCCTGTGTCTCTCTTCCCCCCCCTCTCCCTCCCCTGTGTCTCTCTTCCCCCCCCCCTCCCTCCCCTGTGTCTCTCTTCCCCCCCCTCCCTCCCCTGTGTCTCTCTTCACCCCCCCTCCCTCCCCTGTGTCTCTCTTCACCCCCCCTCCCTCCCCTGTGTCTCTCTCCCCCCTCTCCTTACCCTGGGTCTCTCTTCCCCTCCTCCTCTCCCTCCCCTGTGTCTCTCTTCCCCTCCTCCTCTCCTTACCCCGTGTCTCTCTTCCCCCTCCTCCTCTCCTTACCCTGTGTCTCTCTTCCCCTCCTCCTCTCCTTACCCTGTGTCTCTCTTCCCCTCCTCCTCTCCTTACCCTGTGTCTCTCTTCCCCTCCTCCTCTCCTTACCCTGTGTCTCTCTTCCCCTCCTCCTCTCCTTACCCTGTGTCTCTCTTCCCCTCCCCCTCTCCTTACCCCGTGTCTCTCTTCCCCTCCTCCTCTCCTTACCCTTTGTCTCTCTTCCCCTCCTCCTCTCCTTACCCTGTTTCTCTCTTCCCCCCTCTTCCTCCCCTGTGTCTCTCTTCCCCCCTCTCCCTCCCCTGTGTCTCTCTCCCCCCTCTCCTTACCCTGGGTCTCTCTTCCCCCCTCTCCCTCCCCCCCTCTCTCTTCCCCCCTCTCCCTCCCCTGTGTCTCTCTCCCCCCTCTCCTTACCCTGGGTCTCTCTTCCCCCCTCTCCTTCCCCTGTGTCTCTCCCCCCCCCCCTCTCCTTACCCTGGGTCTCTCTTGCCCTCCTCCTCTCCCTCCCCTGTGTCTCTCTCCCCCCTCCTTACCCTGTGTCTCTCTTCCCCCCTCTCCTTCCCCTGTGTCTCTCCCCCCCCCCCCCTCTCCTTACCCTGGGTCTCTCTTCCCCTCCTCCTCTCCCTCCCCTGTGTCTCTCTTCCCCTCCTCCTCTCCTTACCCTGTGTCTCTCTTCCCCTCCTCCTCTCCTTACCCTGTGTCTCTCTTCCCCTCCTCCTCTCCTTACCCTGTGTCTCTCTTCCCCCCTCTCCCTCCCCTGTGTCTCTCTTCCCCCCTCTCCCTCCCCTGTGTCTCTCTCCCCCCTCTCCTTACCCTGGGTCTCTCTTCCCCTCCTCCTCTCCCTCCCCTGTGTCTCTCCCCCCCCTCTCCTTACCCTGGGTCTCTCTTCCCCTCCTCCTCTTTCTCCCCTGTGTCTCTCTTCCCCTCCTCCTCTCCTTACCCTGTGTCTCTCTTCCCCTCCTCCTCTCCTTACCCTATGTCTCTCTTCCCCTCCTCCTCTCCCTCCCCTGTGTCTCTCTTCCCCTCCTCCTCTCCTTACCCCGTGTCTCTCTTCCCCTCCTCCTCTCCTTACCCTGTGTCTCTCTTCCCCTCCTCCTCTCCTTACCCTGTGTCTCTCTTCCCCTCCTCCTCTCCTTACCCTGTGTCTCTCTTCCCCTCCTCCTCTCCTTATCCTGTGTCTCTCTTCCCCTCCTCCTCTCCTTACCCTATGTCTCTCTTCCCCTCCTCCTCTCCTTACCCTGTGTCTCTCTTCCCCTCCTCCTCTCCTTATCCTGTGTCACTCTTCCCATCCTCCTCTCCTTACCCTGTGTCTCTCTTCCCATCCTCCTCTCCTTACCCTGTGTCTCTCTTCCCATCCTCCTCTCCTTACCCTGTGTCTCTCTTCCCATCCTCCTCTCCTTACCCTGTGTCTCTCTTCCCATCCTCCTCTCCTTACCCTGTGTCTCTCTTCCCCTCCTCCTCTCCTTATCCTGTGTCACTCTTCCCATCCTCCTCTCCTTACCCTGTGTCTCTCTTCCCCTCCTCCTCTCCTTACCCTGTGTCTCTCTTCCCCTCCTCTCCTTACCCTGTGTCTCTCTTCCCCTCCTCCTCTCCTTACCCTGTGTCTCTCTTCCCCTCCTCTCCTTACCCTGTGTCTCTCTTCCCCTCCTCCTCTCCCTCCCCTGTGTCTATGAGGAATTGACTCTGCTGGGTTTTGAACCCTGGTCCCCAGGCTGCTATACCTCTTCCCTACCACTGCGCCAGCCTGCCTTTGTGAATTCCATTGAGATCTGATACGCTTGACTCTGCTAGCAATTTTATCAGTACCTAAGTCTCTTCAGCTGTGTCTGGTCAGGTGTCTGGTCTTTGGCCTATATAAGGCACTTCCTGTCAAATGTACCTTGCCAGATTATTGTTGGTTCCTGATCCCTTCAATAAAAGCTTGTTCCTGTTTAACCTACAAGTTGCTGAACCGGATTATTGCTGACCTTGCCTACTGGTCTCCACAACTTTGTGATTCCTATATCATTACAGAATAATCTGGCCCTTTCATGGAGACCGCCGGGTCAGATTCTGCATTGGCCCAGCAGGTTGCTTTTACTGCAAGAACTGTGCAGACCCAGGCACAGACCATCCAAGTGCTGCAGGACCAGGTAGCTGAACTGCAAAATAAATTTCAGTCAATGCACAGTGAGTATACCAGCTACAGGGCACGTGATGCTGCGGCTGCTACTGTTACACCTGCTCAAGAGGCCCGCTTGCCCCTGCCAGAAAAGTTTGGAGGAGATCGCAAAAAATGTATGGGTTTCCTAAATCAATGCCGTTTGCACTTCATGATGTTACCTCACCAATTTCCAAATGAAAGAGAGAAGGTGGGATTTATTTTTTCACTATTCAAAGATGAAGCCCTGGCTTGGGGCTCCCCTCTTCTGGAACAGGACAGTCCAGTCTTGGGTAATCTAAATGACTTTCTTGAGGTCATGTGCCTAGTTTTTGATGACCCCAATCGATGTGCTACAGCAGAAGCCACTCTACTTCATTTGCATCAAGGGAGGCGCTCCGTGGCTGAATATGCTGCTGAATTCAGACAGTGGGTTGCTGATACTACCTGGAACCAATCAGCTCAGAGGTTCCACTTCAAAAAAGGTCTCTCAGAAGCTATAAAAGATGAGCTAGCTCGTGTTGATCTTCCTGCTGACTTTGATGCATTCGTGCGTTTGGCTATCCGTATTGATTTGAGATTTTCTGAAAGAAGACTGGAAAGACAGGGCTCTTTTAGACCAAGTACTACTCCAATTTCCTATTCAAGAATTTCTACTCCAACCCCACAAACACCTTCAGACTCTGAGCCTGAGGCTATGCAGGTAAATATAATAAGAGGGCCATTATCCAATGAAGAAAAACAGTGGCGACACACTCACAATTTATGCCTGTATTGTGGTAGTGCAGGGCACTATGCCATCAATTGCCCTAGCAAATCCAAAAGAACAATAGCTATGGCTGCTGAGGGCGCACAGATTCGACACCAATCCCAGATTGCAGATCAACTGGATTCTGTCACACAACCCTTGTTTTCTCTGGCTCATGGTGAAGAGGGTATGTTGACTCAACATCCTCATTTTGTGGTGCCTATCACGTTGCAATGTGGTGATCATAAAATTTCAACTACAGCTATGATAGATTCTGGAGCAGGCAGAAACTTTATGGACATTACATTTGCAGCAGGAAATGGAATTCAGTCTATCCCTAATTCTTCACCTGTGTTAATGGAGACAGTGGACGGTTCTCCACTTACGTCGGGCCCGGTTACACATGAGACTGTGCCCTTAAAGTTGACTCTGGAAGTGAATCACCATGAGACTATATCTTTCCACCTAATTTCCTCAACACAGTTTCCAGTGATTTTGGGGGTACCTTGGCTTGCTCTGCATAACCCACAGATTGATTGGAAGATCCGAACTTTGTCCTTTCCTTCAGAACACTGCTTAGTGAATTGTCAACCCACTAAGGTAACACCTGTTGCCACAACAATTAATGAAATGGTTGCTACAAACTTGACTAAGCTTCCTCCACAATATCGGGATTTTGCAGATGTCTGTGATAAGAAGAATGCTGATCAGCTTCCACCCCACAGGCCTTATGATTGCCCAATAGAGCTGTTGCCTGGGGCTGCTATCCCATTTGGCCGTATATATTCCCTTTCTGAGCCTGAATTGAAAGCTCTTCGTGAATACATACAAGAAAATCTTGCCAAAGGTTTTATTCGACCATCCACTTCCCCAGCAGGAGCTCCTATATTCTTTGTAGAGAAGAAAGATGGCAGCCTACGGCCATGCGTTGATTACAGGGACATTAATAACATCACTGTTAAAAACCGCTACTCCTTGCCTCTCATTCCTGAACTTTTGGAGAGACTTCGCTCAGCTAAAATATTTACAAAGCTTGATCTTCGGGGGGCATATAATCTGGTTCGCATAAGACCAAATAATGAATGGAAAACAGCTTTCAGAACCAGGTACGGGCATTACGAATATCTAGTAATGCCATTTGGGCTTTGTAATGCCCCTGCAACTTTCCAGCATCTTATCAATGATGTACTACGAGATCTCCTGGATCAGTTTGTTGTGGCATATTTGGATGATATCCTAATATTCTCTGATAGTCTTGAAAACCACAGAAAACAGGTCCGTATAGTTCTGGAGCGCCTTCGTACCCACCGCCTATACATTAAACTAGAAAAATGTGAGTTTGAACAAACAGAAATTCAATTCCTGGGGTATGTAATAACTCCCAAAGGTTTAAGTATGGATGCAAGTAAAATTAAAGCTGTGCTGGACTGGCCCATCCCCAAGAATGAAAAAGATGTCCAGAGATTTGTGGGGTTTGCCAATTTTTACAGGCGTTTCATTAAGAATTTCTCTGCCGTTATTACACCGATCACTGAACTCACACGTAAGGGGACTCCTTTTCAGTGGTCCGATAAGGCTGATACCGCATTTTCCCGATTAAAGACTCTGTTTACATCTGCCCCCGTCCTGGTACATCCTCAGCCAGAATTACCATTTATTGTGGAAGTTGATGGTTCTGATTCAGCTGTTGGTGCTATACTGTCTCAAAGGACTGGACCTAAGATGCTGTTACATCCGTGTGCCTTCTATTCCCGCCAGATGGTGCCAGCAGAAAGAAATTATGACATAGGGAATAAAGAACTATTGGCTATAAAAGCTGCCTTCACCGAATGGAGACATCTCTTGGAGGGAGCTACCCATCCAATTACTGTCCTCACAGATCACAAAAATCTGGAATGTATTCGATCAGCTAAGAGACTGTCAGCCAGACAAGCACGCTGGTCCCTATTCTTCTCAAGGTTTAATTTTTTGGTTACATACCGTCCTGGCTCCAAGAATGGTAAGGCCGATGCCTTGTCTAGAATAGCTGACCCCCTCCATGCTACCGTAACCAAGACCACCATCTTGCCGGAGGATATATTTATAGGAGTTGCTTTTCCTTCTGATCTGATGTCTCGCATTAAAAAGGGCTACGCTGAAGACCCAGTTCTTCCTGATCCTCCTCGTGATCTCCATATGACGATGCTTAATGGGTTTTGGATTTTTCAACGACGTCTGTTTGCTCCGGAGTCAGTGCGACTGGACCTTTTACGTCTCTACCATGACTCAAAACCAGCAGGTCATCCAGGAATCCGAAAGACGCAAGACCTACTTGCCCGATCCTTTTGGTGGCCGAAGTATCATAAGGATGTTAAGAAGTATGTGTCCTCTTGTGATGTGTGTGCCAGACATAAGACTCCTCGCTCATCCCCTGTTGGCTTGCTTCAGCCTCTTCCGATTCCTCATCGTCCCTGGGGATCTATATCCATGGACTTTATTGTGGAACTACCTCCCTCTAAGGAACACACTACCATTCTTGTTGTTGTGGACAGGTTAACTAAGATGGGTCATTTCATACCAGCTCGTGGTCTCCCTTCAGCTAAACAGACGGCTGACCTGGTTATTCGGGAAATTTTCGATTGCATGGAGTGCCTGATGAAGTCGTTTCTGACAGGGGAGTGCAGTTTACGTCTCGTTTTTGGAAACATTTTTGTTCTAATCTAGGTATTAATGTAAATCTGTCGTCAGCTTTTCATCCGCAAAGTAATGGACAGACTGAGCGAACCAACCAGACTTCAGAGCAATATTTGCGGTGCTATATTAGTTACCTGCAGGATGACTGGCTGGATTTTCTACCCACGGCGGAGTTTGCCTATAACAATGCCCAACACTGCTCCACTTCTTTGAGCCCATTTTTTGCCAACTATGGTTACCATCCGACCTTTCTAGTCAGTCTTTCAATTACTACTTCCATTACTGCTGTCACTGACCGGCTAACCGCCTTACGTGATTCCCAAGCACTGTTGAAAGAGACTCTTTTGGAGGCTCAGGAATGTTACAAAAGAGCTGCTGATAGGCATAGAAAGGAGGCCCCAGTCTATCGCGTTGGTGACAAGGTGTGGCTGTCAACAAAGAATCTTAAGCTTCGGATTCCTTCTCATAAATTGGGTCAAAGGTTCATGGGACCTTTTGAGATCATTGCTCAGATCAATGCTGTCACCTTCCGTTTGCAACTCCCGAATTTCATGAAAATACATCCAGTGTTTCACGTTGCACTGCTTAAACCTGTTCATGAAAATACTTTCCCTGGCCCAGCCCTGCCTGCCCCAACTCCAGTCCTCGTGGATGGTGAGGATGAGTACGAAGTGGACAAAATTCTTGACTCCCGGATCTTCCGTAACAAACTTCAGTATCTGGTTCGCTGGAAAGGCTATGGTGAGGAGGAGAGTTCGTGGGAACCAGTGGACAATATTCACGCTCCTGATCTACTTCGGTCTTTTCATGTGCAGTACCCTGCTAAACCAGGTAATAGGGCATCCAGGGGCTGCACCTATAGAGGCGGGGGTAATGTGAGGAATTGACTCTGCTGGGTTTTGAACCCTGGTCCCCAGGCTGCTATACCTCTTCCCTACCACTGCGCCAGCCTGCCTTTTGTGAATTCCATTGAGACCTTATAAGCTTGACTCTGCTAGCAATTTTATCAGTACCTAAGTCTCTTCAGCTGTGTCTGGTCAGGTGTCTGGTTCTTGGCCTATATAATGCACTTCCTGTCTCTGTATCCTTGCCAGATTATTGTTGGTTCCTGATCCCTTCAATAAAAGCTTGTTCCTGTTTAACCTACAAGTTGCTGAACCGGATTATTGCTGACCTTGGCTACTGGTCTCCACAACTTTTGTGATTCCTATATCATTACAGTGTCTCTCTTCCCCTCCTCCTCTCCTTCCCCAGTGTCTCTCTTCCCCTAGCTCTCTTCCCCTCCTCCTCTCCTTACCCCATGTCTCTCTTCCCTTCCTCCTCTCCTTACCCCGTGTCTCTCTTCCCTTCCTCCTCTCCTTACCCCGTGTCTCTCTTCCCTTCCTCCTCTCCTTACCCCGTGTCTCTCTTCCCTTCCTCCTCTCCTTACCCCGTGTCTCTCTTCCCTTCCTCCTCTCCTTCTCCTGTGTCTCTCTTCCCCTCCTCCTCTCCTTCCCCCTGTGTCTCTCTTCCCCTCCTCCTCTCCTTCCCCTGTGTCTCTCTTCCCCTCCTCCTCTCCTTACCCTGTGTCTCTCTTCCCCTCCTCCTCTCCTTACCCTGTGTCTCTCTTCCCCTCCTCCTCTCCTTACCCTGTGTCTCTCTTCCCCTCCTCCTCTCCTTACCCTGTGACTCTCTTCCCCTCCTCCTCTCCTTCCCCTGTGTCTCTCTTCCCCTCCTCTCCTTCCCCTGTGTCTCTCTTCCCCTCCTCCTCTCCCTCCCCTGTGTCTCTCTTCCCCTCCTCCTCTCCTTCCCCAGTGTCTCTCTTCCCCTCATTCCCCTGTCTCTCTTCCCCCTCCTCTCCTTACCCTGTGTCTCTCTTCCCCTCCTCCTCTCCTTACCCTGTGTCTATCTTCCCCTCCTCCTCTCCTTACCCTGTGTCTCTCTTCCCCTCCTCCTCTCCCTCCCCTGTGTCTCTCTTCCCCTCCTCCTTTCCTTCCCCAGTGTCTCTCTTCCCCTCATTCCCCTAGCTCTCTTCCCCTCCTCCTCTCCTTACCCAGTGTCTCTCTTCCCCTCCTTACCCTGTGTCTCTCTTCCCCTCATCCTCTCCTTACCCAGTGTCTCTTTTCCCCTCCTCCTCTCCTTACCCAGTGTCTCTCTTCCCCTCCTTCTCCTGTCTCTCTTCCCCTCCTCCTCTCCTTACCCAGTGTCTCTCTTCCCCTCCTTTCCCTGTCTCTCTACCCCTCCTCCTCTCCTTACCCTGTGTCTCTCTTCCCCTCCTCCTCTCCTTACCCTGTGTCTCTCTTCCCCTCCTCCTCTCCTTCCCTGTATCTCTCTTCCCCTCCTCCTCTCCTTACCCCGTGTCTCTCTTTCCTTCCTTCCCCTTTCTCACTTCCCCTCCTCCTCTCCTTCCCTGTATCTCTCTTCCCCCTCCTCCTCTCCTTACCCCGTGTCTCTCTTCCCCTCTTCCTCTCCTTACCCCGTGTCTCTCTTCCCCTCCTTCCCCTGTCTCTCTCCCCCTCCTCCTCTCCTTACCCCGTGTCTCTCTTCCCCTCCTCCTCTCCTTACCCTTTGTCTCTCTTCCCCTCCTCCTCTCCTTCCCCTGTCTCTCTCCCCCTCCTCCTCTCCTTACCCTGTTTCTCTCTTCCCCTCTTCCTCTCCTTACCCCGTGTCTCTCTTCCCTTCCTCCTCTCCTTACCCCGTGTCTCTCTTCCCTTCCTCCTCTCCTTCCCCTGTGTCTCTCTTCCCCTCCTCCTCTCCTCACCATGTGTCTCTCTTCCCCTCCTCCTCTCCTTACCCCGTGTCTCTCTTCCCCTCTTTCTCTCCTTACCCCGTGTCTCTCTTCCCCTCCTTCCCCTGTCTCTCTCCCCCTCCTCCTCTCCTTACCCTGTGTCTCTCTTCCCCCTCCTCCTCTCCTTACCCTGTGTCTCTCTCCCCCTCCTCCTCTCCTTACCCTGTGTCTCTCTTCCCCTCCTCCTCTCCTTACCCCGTGTCTCTCTTCCCCTCCTCCTCTCCTTACCCCGTGTCTCTCTTCCCCTCCTCCTCTCCTTACCCCGTGTCTCTCTTCCCCTCCTCCTCTCCTTACCCCGTGTCTCTCTTCCCTTCCTCCTCTCCTTACCCCGTGTCTCTCTTCCCTTCCTCCTCTCCTTACCCCGTGTCTCTCTTCCCTTCCTCCTCTCCTTACCCCGTGTCTCTCTTCCCTTCCTCCTCTCCTTACCCTGTGTCTCTCTTCCCTTCCTCCTCTCCTTCTCCTGTGTCTCTCTTCCCCTCCTCCTCTCCTTCCCCCTGTGTCTCTCTTCCCTTCCTTCCCCTGTCTCTCTTCCCCTCCTCCTCGCCTTACCCTGTATCTCTCTTCCCCTCCTCCTCTCCTTCCCCTGTCTCTCTTCCCCTACTCCTCTCCTTACCCTGTGTTTCTCTTCCCCTCCTCCTCTCCTTCCCCTGTGTCTCTCTTCCCCTCCTCCTCTCCTTACCCTGTGTCTCTCTTCCCCTCCTCTCCTTCCCCTGTGTCTCTCTTCCCCTCCTCCTCTCCTTACCCTGTGACTCTCTTCCCCTCCTCCTCTCCGCCCCCTGTGTCTCTCTTCCCCTCCTCCTCTCCTTCCCCTGTGTCTCTCTTCCCCTCCTCCTCTCCTTACCCTGTTTCTCTCTTCCCCTCCTCCTCTCCTTACCCCGCGTCTCTCTTCCCTTCCTCCTCTCCTTACCCCGTTTCTCTCTTCCCTTCCTCCTCTCCTTACCCCGTGTCTCTCTTCCCTTCCTCCTCTACTTACCCTGTGTCTCTCTTCCCTTCCTCCTCTCCTTCTCCTGTGTCTCTCTTCCCCTCCTCCTCTCCTCACCATGTTTCTCTCTTCCCATCCTCCTCTCCTTCCCCCTGTGTCTCTCTTCCCTTCCTTCCCCTGTCTCTCTTACCCTCCTCCTCGCCTTACCCTGTATCTCTCTTCCCCTCCTCCTCTCCTTTCCCTGTCTCTCTTCCCCTGCTCCTCTCCTTCCCCTGTGTCTCTCTTCCCCTCCTCCTCTCCTTCCCCTGTGTCTCTCTTCCCCTCCTCCTCTCCTTCCCCTGTGTCTCTCTTCC
Source organism: Discoglossus pictus (assembly GCA_027410445.1). Lineage (NCBI taxonomy): Eukaryota > Metazoa > Chordata > Amphibia > Anura > Alytidae > Discoglossus > Discoglossus pictus. The sequence goes on along the minus strand of CM050175.1, from coordinate 90,520,699 downwards.
CCTCCTCCTCTCCTTCCCCTGTGTCTCTCTTCCCCTCCTCCTCTCCTTCCCCTGTGTCTCTCTTCCCCTCCTCCTCTCCTTACCCTGTGTCTCTCTTCCCCTCCTCCTCTCCTTACCCTGTGTCTCTCTTCCCCTCCTCCTCTACTTACCCTGTGACTCTCTTCCCCTCCTCCTCTCCTTCCCCTGTGTCTCTCTTCCCCTCCTCTCCTTACCCTGTGTCTCTCTTCCCCTCCTCCTCTCCCTCCCCTGTGTCTCTCTTCCCCTCCTCCTCTCCTTCCCCAGTGTCTCTCTTCCCCTCATTTTCCTGTCTCTCTTCCCCCTCCTCTCCTTACCCTGTGTCTCTCTTCCCCTCCTCCTCTCCTTACCCTGTGTCTATCTTCCCCTCCTCCTCTCCTTACCCTGTGTCTCTCTTCCCCTCCTCCTCTCCCTCCCCTGTGTCTCTCTTCCCCTCCTCCTCTCCTTCCCCAGTGTCTCTCTTCCCCTCCTCCTCTCCCTCCCCTGTGTCTCTCTTCCCCTCCTCCTCTCCTTCCCCAGTGTCTCTCTTCCCCTCATTTTCCTGTCTCTCTTCCCCCTCCTCTCCTTACCCTGTGTCTCTCTTCCCCTCCTCCTCTCCTTACCCTGTGTCTATCTTCCCCTCCTCCTCTCCTTACCCTGTGTCTCTCTTCCCCTCCTCCTCTCCCTCCCCTGTGTCTCTCTTCCCCTCCTCCTCTCCTTCCCCAGTGTCTCTCTTCCCCTCATCCCCCTAGCTCTCTTCCCCTCCTCCTCTCCCTACCCAGTGTCTCTCTTCCCCTCCTTACCCTGTGTCTCTCTTCCCCTCATCCTCTCCTTACCCAGTGTCTCTTTTCCCCTCCTCCTCTCCTTACCCAGTGTCTCTCTTCCCCTCCTTCTCCTGTCTCTCTTCCCCTCCTCCTCTCCTTACCCAGTGTCTCTCTTCCCCTCCTTTCCCTCCTCTCTTTACCCTGTGTCTCTCTTCCCCTCCTCCTCTACTTACCCTGTGTCTCTCTTCCCCTCCTCCTCTCCTTACTCCGTGTCTCTCTTCCCCTCCTCCTCTCCTTACCCTGGGTCCCTCTTCCCCTCCTCCTCTCCTTACCCTGTGACTCTCTTCCCCTCCTCCTCTCCTTCCCCTGTGTCTCTCTTCCCCTCCTCCTCTCCTTCCCCTGTGTCTCTCTTCCCCTCCTCCTCTCCTTACCCTGTTTCTCTCTTCCCCTCCTCCTCTCCTTACCCCGCGTCTCTCTTCCCTTCCTCCTCTCCTTACCCCGTGTCTCTCTTCCCTTCCTCCTCTCCTTACCCCGTGTCTCTCTTCCCTTCCTCCTCTACTTACCCCGTGTCTCTCTTCCCTTCATCCTCTCCTTCTCCTGTGTCTCTCTTCCCCTCCTCCTCTCCTCACCATGTTTCTCTCTTCCCATCCTCCTCTCCTTCCCCCTGTGTCTCTCTTCCCTTCCTTCCCCTGTCTCTCTTCCCCTCCTCCTCTCCTTTCCCTGTCTCTCTTCCCCTGCTCCTCTCTTTACCCTGTGTCTCTCTTCCCCTCCTCCTCTCCTTCCCCTGTGTCTCTCTTCCCCTCCTCCTCTCCTTCCCCTGTGTCTCTCTTCCCCTCCTCCTCTCCTTCCCCTGTGTCTCTCTTCCCCTCCTCCTCTCCTTACCCTGTGTCTCTCTTCCCCTCCTCCTCTCCTTACCCTGTGTCTCTCTTCCCCTCCTCCTCTCCTTACCCTGTGTCTCTCTTCCCCTCCTCCTCTCCTTACCCTGTGACTCTCTTCCCCTCCTCCTCTCCTTCCCCTGTGTCTCTCTTCCCCTCCTCCTCTCCTTCCCCTGTGTCTCTCTTCCCCTCCTCCTCTCCTTACCCTGTGTCTCTCTTCCCCTCCTCCTTTCCTTCCCCTGTCTATCTTCCCCTCCTCCTCTCCTTACCCTGTGTCTATCTTCCCCTCCTCCTCTCCTTACCCTGTGTCTCTCTTCCCCTCCTCCTCTCCTTACCCCGTGTCTCTCTTCCCCTCCTCCTCTCCTTACCCTGTGTCTATTTTCCCCTCCTCCTCTCCTTACCCTGTGTCTCTCTTCCCCTCCTCCTCTCCTTACACTTACCCTGTGTCTCTCTTCCACTCCTCCTCTCCTGAAGGACCCTTATGACACTAAGTACAAACACTACACTGCACTACACCCCCCCAATAAACCATTACATCTAAAATAACCCCCCTCTAAACTAACCTATTAACACCTACACTGCCTACCTACCCGCTAATAACTACCCACCCACTAATTACAGAAAATAAAAAAAATCAACATTACAGAAAAAAAATACATTACAACCCCCCCAACTACAGAAAATAAAAAATACATACAAAATATATATATATATACATTACAATACAAATAAAATACAATACCCCTCTATCTAAATACATTAAATCCTATCTAAAATACATTAAATCCTATCTAAAATACACACATACCCCATCTAAAATACATTAAATCCTATCTAAAATACATTAAATCCTATCTAAAATACAAACATACCCCCTATCTAAAATACATTAAATACTATCTAAAATACAAACATACCCCCTATCTAAAATACATTAAATCCTATCTAAAATACACACATACCCCCCATCTAAAATACATTAAATCCTATCTAAAATACATACATACCCCTCTATCTAACATACAATAAATCCTATCTACATACACAAACCCTAAATCTAACATAAAATAGAATAATTAAGACCTTTGCAGATGTCTCTTCAGATCGCCCCCTAGGGGAAAAAAATGTACATAACACTACATAGAATAAATAACCATTCTAAATATTCTACTAACCTTTCCAGCATGTCCCCGTCTTTCTTATTTTTGCTTGTATTGTATAAAAGGTATAATATATATACAGTTGCAAGCAAAAGTTTGTGAACCCTTTGGAATGATATGGATTTCTGCACAAATAGGTCATAAATTGTGATCTGATATTCATCTAAGTCACAACAAGACAATCACAGTCTGCTTAAACTAATAACACACAGAGAATTAAATGTTACCATGTTGTTATTGAACACAATGTAAACATTCATAGTGCAGGTGGAAAATGTATGTGAACCCTTGGATTTAATAACTGGTTGAACCTCCTTTGGCAGCAAAAACTTTCCTGTAGTTGCAGATCAGACGTGCACAACGGTCAGGAGTAATTCTTGACCATTCCTCTTTACAGAACTGTTTCAGTTCAGCAATAATCTTGGGATGTCTGGTGTGAATCGCTTTCTTGAGGTCATGCCACAGCATCTCAATCGGGTTGAGGTCAGGACTCTGACTGGGCCACTTCAGAAGGCGTATTTTCTTCTGATTAAGCCATTCTGTTGTTGATTTACTTCTATGCTTTGGGTCATTGTCCTGTTGCAACACCCATCTTCTGTTGAGATTCAGCTGGTGGAAAGATGGCCTTAAGTTCTCCTTCAAAATGTCTTGATAAACTTTGGAATTCATTTTTCCTTCAATGATAGCAATCGGTCGAGGCCCTGACGCAGCAAAGCAGCCCCAAACCATGATGCCCCCACCACCGTACTTCACAGTTGGGATGAGGTTTTGATGTTGGTGTGCTGTGCCTCTTTTTCTCCACACATAGTGTTGTGTGTTTCTTCCAAATACTCAACTTTGGTTTCATCTGTCCACAGAATATTTTCCAGTTCTGCTGTGGAACATCCAGGTGCTCTTGTGCAGAATTTATCCAATTTGTGCAGAAGGACCAGACACCTGACCAGACACAGCTGAAGAGACTTAGGTACTGATACTATTGTTAGCAGAGTCAAGCTTATCAGATCTCAATGAAATTCACAAAAGGCAGGCTGGCGCAGTGGTAGGGAAGAGGTATAGCAGCCTGGGGAACAGGGTTCAAAACCCAGCAGAGTCAATTCCTCACATACACATTATATAATAGAAGGATTCTTTGTGTTCTGCATTTTCCTACAGTATAATAACATTAAAGTGTTACATTTTTAGCTGTTAGTCAGTCTTTCTGATCCACCATGTCCAAATATTCTATGTGATATTGTTTTTATGATTCATTGGTTCTCACTTTGGGTTTATATAATTATACTGTAGTTTGGAAAAAATGTCACTTGCATTTTTGAAGGATCTCCCTGTGGTTTGATTGGGCAGGTTGTCCTGCTGGTACATATTCTTCTACTTAGATATATTATTAGCTGACTATGTACAGTGCAAGTCTTTCACCACAATGGCATAGGGATCTGAACCCACAGCTCCTCTTATTACTTCCATGTGTTTAATCCTGCTAGGAATAAACATAAAATGTCTGCTGACATTAATGCAAAATATAATAAAATACTTTAAATAAAGTAAAGATTACACTTATTTAAAGATTTTTAAATATATATATATATATATATTGCCTGCAATTAAAACATTTTTTTTACGAATGTGTATTGTACATATGACACTTCCGTGATCCTTTAGTAAATTTACTTCCATTATATTTCCTTGAACAGATGGATCAATGAGACAGAATACTTCTGGACAACATCACAACACAGTGACTTCTACAGAGACATGTAGGACTGAGACCACCACAGAACTTCACCAAACCATTTCTGTTCAATATCAGAACAATGGACTAAAATCACAGAGACGCCCTCAGCAGAAGTCTCAGAAAATGAAGGAAGAATGTTCTGAATGTGGGAAATATTTTGTTAGCAAGTCTGCTCTTCTCAGTCATCAGAGAGTTCATACAGGGGAGAAACCATTTGCATGTTTTGAATGTGATAAAAGATTTTCTGGCAACGCTAACCTTATCCAACATATGAATCTACATACAGGGGAGAAACCATTTGCATGTTCTGAATGTGAGAAAAGATTCACTTTCAAATCTAGCCTTGCCCAACATAAGAATGCACATACAGGGGTTAAACCATTTGCATGTTCTGAATGTGAGAAAAGATTCAGTAATAAATATATCCTTGTCCAACATAAGAATCTACATGCAGGGGTTAAACCATTTGCATGTTTTGAATGCGAGAAAAGATTTGCTCAGAAATCTCACCTTAGCCAACATATGAATCTACATACAGGGGAGAAACCATTTGCATGTTCTGAATGTGAGAAAAGATTTCTTAACAAATCTCACCTTATCCAACATAAGAAACTACATACCGGGGTGAAACCATTTGCATGTTCTGAATGTGAGAAAAGATTCACTCATAAATCTGGCCTTATCAGACATAAGAATGTACATACAGGGGAGAAACCATTTGCATGTTCTGAATGTGAGAAAAGATTCACTCGGAAATCTGGCCTTGTCCAACATATGTATCTACATACAGGGGAGAAACTATTTGCATGTTCTGAATGTGAGAAAAGATTTGCTCAAAAATCCAACCTGATCAAACATAAGAATACACATACAGGGAAGAAAACATTTGCATGTTCTGAATGTGGAAAATATTTTGTTAGCAAATTACAACTTCGCACTCATCAGAGAGTTCATACAGGGGAGAAACCATTTGCATGTTCTGAATGTGATAAAATATTCACTTATAACTATGGCCTTCTCAAACATAAGAGTGTACATATAGGGGAGAAACCATTTGCATGTTCTGAATGTGAGAAAAGATTCACTCATAAATCTGTCCTTATCAGACATAAGAATGTACATACAGGTGATAAACCATTTGCATGTTCTGAATGTGAGAAAAGATTCACTCGGAAATCTAGCCTAATCCAACATATGTATCTACATACAAGATAGAAACCATTTGTGCATCCTAGGGCTCCCGGGAAACATACATGAGAGAAGTTATTTTATATGTCAGTAAAGTTTAATGAACCTGTTTAGCAGACAGTTAGAGATCTAGCTGACCACTTGGTAGTTCATGAAATATAAGCAATCACATATATAGTTGTGAGCGTACGAGTCGTTGCGAGGGACGCAGTTCGCCGCAAATGCGGGTCCTCGCGAAGCGAGGGCCCGCATTTGCGGTTGTCAAGGCTCAACGTCGGCTCACGCTTGCGGGCTCGCGTAGCGAGCCCGCAAGAACTGCGTCCCTCGCGAAGCGAGGGACGCAGTTCGCCGCAAATGCGGGTCCTCGCGAAGCGAGGGCCCGCATTTGCGGTTGTCGAGGCTCAACGTCGGCTGTGTTAACACACACATACACACACACGACTTTTGTAACAGAATAAACCCAACCGCCCAGCCAACAAAAACCCAAGTCGTTGCTCACGCTTGAAGAAACTGCGTCCCTCGCGAAGCGAGGGACGCAGTTCGCCGCAAATGCGGGTCCTCGCGAAGCGAGGGCCCGCATTTGCGGTTGTGGAGGCTCAACGTCGGCTGTGTTAACACACACATACACACACACGACTTTTTTAACAGAATAAACCCAACCGCCCAGCCAACAAAAAACAAACAACGTCCCCGCAAATGCGGATCCTCGCGAAGCGAGGGTCCGCATTTGCGGTGGTGGGAGCATCCCAACATCGGCTGTGTTAACACACACATACACACACACATAACTTCATAACAAAAAAAAAATCAAAGTCGCCTCACACCCGCTTACACCCAGACACACAGACGCAAGACTTAACAAAAAAACAGTAAAAAAGGCCCCTCACACGCTCTTAACACACATACGCACGACTTAGAAACAAATACACTGCGTCGTACACGTAAAAGCTAACTGCGTATATCGCAACAAAATACGGCCGCATCGGAAAAAAATACGGCCGCGAAAGACCCATTCCAACCGCCGCGCATCAAAACATCACAAACACAAGAAATAAACACAACAAACACATAAAAACCTTACTTATAGCACGGGGGGGCATCCGGCACCTCCAAAAGTTCATTTACACGTCCATTTAAGTGAAAACAAACAGTTTAAACGACCGAAAATCGGCTAAGCGAGAGAAAAAATGGCCGCCGAACAAAACGAAAACGAGGCTCCAGACGTAACTACACTACACTTACTCGCAACAAAATACGGCCGCATCGGAAAAAAATACGGCCGCGAAAGACCCATTCCAACCGCCGCGCATCAAAACATCACAAACACAAGAAATAAACACAACAAACACATAAAAAGCTTACTTACAGCACGGGGGGGCATCCGGCACCTCCAAAAGTTCATTTACACGTCCATTTAAGTGAAAACAAACAGTTTAAACGACCGAAAATCGGCTAAGCGAGAGAAAAAATGGCCGCCGAACAAAACGAAAACGAGGCTCCAGACGTAACTACACTACACTTACTCGCAATAATGAAACACATACTATGCGGAACGGATCACACTCATATTAAACACCATTTTAAACACTACTACGCACAAAATGGCGGATGGAACGCAAATTGTAAGCTGGAACGCAAATAGCGCATGCGTATTACGTTCTAACGGTCTAACTTTCCAGAATGTTCTACAAGTTTATAAATACTGCCTATTTGACAGAGAAAAATACATTTCTCCTCAGGTGATGAACAGAGTGACTTCTGAGATAACTGCTGCTAAAACTTGAGAAGATAATTCTTTCCTAATTTACTACTTTACATTGTGCAAATTACAACTGAGAGGTAAGCTATAATATATTACATTTTATTATCAAGACAGGACATCAAAAAAAAAAATTAAAGAAGACAAAGAGGTTTATGTATACTGACAAGTGACACGCACATATATGTGTATAATGTATACTGACATGTGACACGCACATATATGTGTATAATGTATACTGACAAGTGACACGCACATATATGCGTATAATGTATACTGACATGTGACACGCACATTTATGTGTATAATGTATACTGACATGTGACACGCACATTTATGTGTATAATGTATAGTGACAAGTGACACGCACATTTAGGCGTATAATGTATAGTGACAAGTGACACGCACATTTATGTGTATAATGTATACTGACAAGTGACACGCACATTTATGTGTATAATGTATAGTGACAAGTGACACGCACATTTATGTGTATAATGTATACTGACATGTGACACGCACATTTATGTGTATAATGTATAGTGACATGTGACACGCACATTTATGTGTATAATGTATACTGACAAGTGACACGCACATTTATGTGTATAATGTATACTGACAAGTGACACGCACATTTATGTGTATAATGTATACTGACATGTGACACGCACATTTATGTGTATAATGTATAGTGACAAGTGACACGCACATTTAGGCGTATAATGTATAGTGACAAGTGACACGCACATTTATGTGTATAATGTATACTGACAAGTGACACGCACATTTATGTGTATAATGTATAGTGACAAGTGACACGCACATTTATGTGTATAATGTATACTGACATGTGACACGCACATTTATGTGTATAATGTATAGTGACATGTGACACGCACATTTATGTGTATAATGTATACTGACAAGTGACACGCACATTTATGTGTATAATGTATACTGACAAGTGACACGCACATTTATGTGTATAATGTATAGTGACAAGTGACACGCACATTTATGTGTATAATGTATACTGACATGTGACACGCACATTTATGTGTATAATGTATAGTGACATGTGACACGCACATTTATGTGTATAATGTATACTGACAAGTGACACGCACATTTATGTGTATAATGTATACTGACAAGTGACACGCACATTTATGTGTATAATGTATACTGACAAGTGACACGCACATTTATGCGTATAATGTATACTGACAAGTGACACGCACATTTATGCGTATAATGTATACTGACAAGTGACACGCACATTTATGCGTATAATGTATACTGACAAGTGACACGCACATTTATGCGTATAATGTATAGTGACAAGTGACACGCACATTTATGTGTATAATGTATAGTGACAAGTGACACGCACATTTATGCGTATAATGTATACTGACAAGTGACACGCACATTTATGCGTATAATGTATAGTGACAAGTGACACGCACATTTATGCGTATAATGTATAGTGACATGTGACACGCACATTTATGCGTATAATGTATAGTGACAAGTGACACGCACATTTATGCGTATAATGTATACTGACAAGTGACACGCACATTTATGTGTATAATGTATAGTGACATGTCACATGCACATTTATGTGTATAATGTATAGTGACATGTGACACGCACATTTATGTGTATAATGTATAGTGACATGTTACATGCACATTTATGCGTATAATGTATAGTGACATGTGACACGCACATTTATGTGTATAATGTATAGTGACATGTGACATGCACATTTATGTGTATAATGTATACTGACATGTGACACGCACATTTATGTGTATAATGTATACTGACATGTTACATGCACATTTATGTGTATTGCCCCTGCAACAAACTAATTAAACAACTACATTTCAATTACATTACAAAAAAATAAGTTGGGACTATTAAAATACTATTAAAATATGAGTCATGTATACTGATATGTGACACGCACATATATGTGTATCATCTATAGTCACATGTCACACACACATTTATGTATGTTGGCCAAAAATAAAAATAAGGTTAATTTAACAATTAAAATATGATTCATGTATACTGATATGTCACACGCACACAAAAAAATTACTTTCAACTATGGAAATGTGCTTCATGTATGTGACATATGTGTGTAGCACCCACCAAAAAATAATGTTAATTCAAATTAATTACAGAAGTATAATTCAATGAAATTAATTTACTGCAATTTAATATATTACCTAAAACTCAATCTTTCTACTTTTTTAAATATTCAAACAGACTCTGCATCAACAGCGTCTTTCAACAATTTGCACCGTGCATTGTGAAGCACAATCCCTTTTAAAGAACACCAACAAAGAACAAGAGGTAAGATACAAAAATACTTTAAATGCTGAAAAGGCCATGGTTTGTTAAATACAAATAAAAAATTCTATAATTCACTATTTCACTTTATTTTTCAAACAGACACTACAAGAAGACCGGCGGATTAAGATTGGCAGGAGGGGACCCTCTGTCATTCCACACTTCAATCAAGGTAAAGTATTAAGTATAAAAAAGAACCGAACCATGAGCCTTATTCAATTGTGAGTTGGCTAATTGAATAGGGCTTTATTTTTCAAACAGACACTACAAGAAGACCGGCGGATTAAGATTGGCAGGAGGGGACCCTCTGTCATTCCACACTTCAATCAAGGTAAAGTATTTAAGTATAAAAAAGAACCGAACCATGAGCCTTATTCAATTGTGAGTTGGCTAATTGAATAGGGCTTTATATAAGCACATAATAGGGCCCTCATTCAATTACAATTTGGCCAATTGAATAGGGCTCTAAATAAGCACATAACATATATTTTTTAAATAAGTTTTTAGTTAGTGAGCATCTATCCAAAAGCAAGGTTTTCACTAACTAAAAACTTTTTAAAAAAAAATATTCTATGTGCTTATTTAGAGCCCTATTCAATTGGCCGAATCACAATTGAATGAGGCCCTAGGTCTTCACTAACTAAAAACTTCTGTCAAAAAATATTTTATGTGCTTATATAGAGCCCTATTCAATTGGTCAAAATGCAATTGATTCAGGACCTACATATGTTTAATGGCCGAGGGCCTCATTCAAATGTGATTGTTTAACAATGTATAACCATTAGAAAAAACACTACATAAGTATAACAAAAGTGGTGCCCATCAAACAGGATTTACATTTACATTCTTATTTTAATGTTTAACAACCTATAAGCCTTAGAAAGAAGCCTAAATAAGCATACCAACATTGGTGCCCACCAAACAGGATTGTATGAAAACTCACACAAACACATAACAAACTACATTTACATTCTTATTATATGTTTAACAACCTATTAGCATTACAAAACTACATTAATAAGCATACCAACAGTGGTGCGCATCAAACAGGATTGTATGAAAACTCACACAAACACATAGCAAACTACATTTAGATTCTTATTTCATGTTTAACAAACTATAAGCCTTAGAAAGAAGCCTAAATAAGCATACCAACATTGGTGCCCAACAAACAGGATTGTATGAAAACTCACACAAACACATAGCAAACTACATTTAGATTCTTATTTCATGTTTAACAAACTATAAGCCTTAGAAAGAAGCCTAAATAAGCATACCAACATTGGTGCCCAACAAACAGGATTGTACGAAAACTCACACAAACACATAGCAAACTACATTTATATTCTTATTTAATGTTTAACAACCTATAAGCCTTAGAAAGAAGCCTAAATAAGCATACCAACATTGGTGCCCACCAAACAGGATTGTATGAAAACTCACACAAACACATAGCAAACTACATTTACATTCTTATTTTATGTTTAACAACCTATAAGCCTTAGAAAGAAGCCTAAATAAGTATACCAACAGTGGTGCGCACCAAACAGGATTGTATGAAAACTCACACAAACACATAGCAAACTACATTTACATTCTTATTTTATGTTTAACAACCTATAAGCCTTAGAAAGAAGCCTAAATAAGTATACCAACAGTGGTGCGCACCAAACAGGATTGTATGAAAACTCACACAAACACATAGCAAACTACATTTAGATTCTTATTTAATGTTTAACAACCTATAAGCCTTACAAAGAAGCCTAAATAAGCATACCAACAGTGGTGCGCACCAAACAGGATTGTATGAAAACTCACACAAACACATAGCAAAGTACTTTTACATTCTTATTTTATGTTTAACAACCTATAAGCCTTAGAAAGAAGCCTAAATAAGCATACCAACAGTGGTGCGCACCAAACAGGATTGTATGAAAACTCACACAAACACATAGCAAACTACATTTACATTCTTATTTTATGTTTAACAACCTATAAGCCTTAGAAAGAAGCCTAAATAAGTATACCAACAGTGGTGCGCACCAAACAGGATTGTATGAAAACTCACACAAACACATAACAAACTACATTTACATTCTTATTTTATGTTTAACAACCTATTAGCATTACAAAACTACATTAATAAGCATACCAACAGTGGTGCGCATCAAACAGGATTGTATGAAAACTCACACAAACACATAGCAAACTACATTTAGATTCTTATTTAATGTTTAACAACCTATAAGCCTTAGAAAGAAGCCTAAATAAGTATACCAACAGTGGTGCGCACCAAACAGGATTGTATGAAAACTCACACAAACACATAGCAAACTACATTTACATTCTTATTTTATGTTTAACAACCTATAAGCCTTAGAAAGAAGCCTAAATAAGCATACCAACAGTGGTGCGCACCAAACAGGATTGTATGAAAACTCACACAAACACATAGCAAACTACATTTACATTCTTATTTAATGTTTAACAACCTATAAGCCTTACAAAGAAGCCTAAATAAGCATACCAACAGTGGTGCGCACCAAACAGGATTGTATGAAAACTCACACAAACACATAGCAAACTACATTTAGATTCTTTTTTAATGTTTAACAACCTATAAGCCTTACAAAGAAGCCTAAATAAGCATACCAACAGTGGTGCGCACCAAACAGGATTGTATGAAAACTCACACAAACACATAGCAAAGTACTTTTACATTCTTATTTTATGTTTAACAACCTATAAGCCTTAGAAAGAAGCCTAAATAAGTATACCAACAGTGGTGCGCACCAAACAGGATTGTATGAAAACTCACACAAACACATAGCAAACTACATTTAGATTCTTATTTAATGTTTAACAACCTATAAGCCTTACAAAGAAGCCTAAATAAGCATACCAACAGTGGTGCGCACCAAACAGGATTGTATGAAAACTCACACAAACACATAGCAAAGTACTTTTACATTCTTATTTTATGTTTAACAACCTATAAGCCTTAGAAAGAAGCCTAAATAAGCATACCAACAGTGGTGCGCACCAAACAGGATTGTATGAAAACTCACACAAACACATAGCAAACTACATTTACATTCTTATTTTATGTTTAACAACCTATAAGCCTTAGAAAGAAGCCTAAATAAGTATACCAACAGTGGTGCGCACCAAACAGGATTGTATGAAAACTCACACAAACACATAACAAACTACATTTACATTCTTATTTTATGTTTAACAACCTATTAGCATTACAAAACTACATTAATAAGCATACCAACAGTGGTGCGCATCAAACAGGATTGTATGAAAACTCACACAAACACATAGCAAACTACATTTAGATTCTTATTTAATGTTTAACAACCTATAAGCCTTAGAAAGAAGCCTAAATAAGTATACCAACAGTGGTGCGCACCAAACAGGATTGTATGAAAACTCACACAAACACATAGCAAACTACATTTACATTCTTATTTTATGTTTAACAACCTATAAGCCTTAGAAAGAAGCCTAAATAAGCATACCAACAGTGGTGCGCACCAAACAGGATTGTATGAAAACTCACACAAACACATAGCAAACTACATTTACATTCTTATTTAGAAAAAAGACAAGAGATACCAAAAAAAGCAACAAAGAAAACAAAGCATTTAGAACCGTTTCATGAAACATTAGATGACATTTTACCTCAAACAATACAACATATACCAAGAAAAGCAACGAAAAAAACAAAACATTTAGAACCTGTTGTTGAAACATTATATGACATTTCACCTGATGAATATGAAAGGCAAAATCCTATATGCTTTGCAAATTGTCCTCTACTCAAGTCTTTAGCAGTAGAGGTTCATAGTTGTGGGGACATGACTACTCAATGTCAGTTTTGTGAGGCTTATTATTTTAAACAGGAGAGACCCAGAGATGGACAATTTATTAGTTGTTGTCAAAAAGGCAAGTTCAAACTTCCAGAAAGGAAAGAATTTCCAATTTATTTACAAAATATTATGACTGAACCTACTTTTCCAAACTACAAAAATTTTAAGACAAACATAAGATCCTACAATAGTGCCATATCCTTTGCATCCATGGGGGCAACATTAGCTGCTAATGTACCAGGACATGGTCCTTACTGTTTTAAAGTCCAAGGACAAATTTATCATCGCACTTCCCATTTACATCCAGAGGAAGGAAATAAAAGAAAATTCGCTCAACTATATGTCCTAGATACAATGGAAGCTGTTGACCAACGTATGCAGATGGAAGAAAATAAAAAATGCTTACCCACTGTTTTCATAGAGCTAAATAACATTATGGACAACAATCCCTACAGTAAAGCTTATAAAAAATTGGCAGAAGTAGAAAATGAACAACTACTTCATTCACAAACACATCAATTACCAATGCCGAAGGTTAATATGGTGCTTAAAAGAGACAGACATACTGATAAACGTCGTTATAACTTGCCAACAACAAATGAGGTTGCAATGGTGTTTCACAATGATGAAGGAGAACCACCATTTCAAAGAGACATACGAATATATCCTAGAAATGAGGACCAACCGTTTATTAATATGAGTATCTTAAGTCCAAATTTAGATCCAATGACATATCCCATCTTTTTCCCACACGGAGAAGCAGGTTGGCAACCAAAATTAACTCTTCCCAGTTACCCAAATGCTAAAGCCAGAATCCGAAATAATGTTTCTATGCTTGAATTTAAAGTAGCTCAAATTGCCATTCGCAATGTATTTAATCCAATTTTATGTGGTGGGAAACTAACACAACAATGGATTATTGATTCATATTTGCAAGTTGAGGCAAATAATTTAAACTTTATCAAATATCAACAAGATAAACTCCGTGTAGAACAATATTCTGGACTCATGGACTATGTTGCTGACGTGGCTACAAGCAGAGACATGACAGCTGGCAAAGCCATCATTTTACCATCTTCCTTTCAAGGATCTCCTCGGAATATGAGAGAAAGATACAATGATGCTATGGCTATTGTGACAAAATTTGGCAAACCCGATTTATTTGTGACATTTACATGTAATCCACAATGGCCAGAAATTACACTAAATCTACTTCTTGGACAAACTGCTTCAGATCGACCAGATTTAGTAGCCAGAGTTTTTAAGATTAAATTAAATGAATTAATACGTGACTTCACTATAAATCAGTTATTTGGCAAATGTCTTGCTTATGTATATACCATTGAATTTCAAAAAAGAGGCCTTCCACATGCACATCTTCTAATAATACTTCAAGAAAAAGATAAATTAGATACTTCAGACAAAGTGGATGCAGTCATTGTTGCTGAACTACCAGATCCAGAACTATATGGTAGACTATATGAGATTGTTACTCATCGCATGATTCATGGACCCTGTGGTGACCTTAATCCACAATCACCATGTATGGAAAATAATAAATGTTCCAAAGAATTTCCCAAAGATTATAGAGACAAAACCTGTGCCAATTGTGATGGATATCCACTTTATAAAAGAAGAGAAGGAGATAGTGCCATTATTCGTGGGAAAAAAGTGGACAATAGATATGTAGTACCCTACAATCCACATTTACTCATGAAGTACAACGCCCACATCAACGTAGAAGCCTGCACTTCTATCAAATCCATTAAAAATGTCTACAAATATATTTACAAAGGTTACGATGCAGCTACTGTAGTCGTCAAAAGTGCAGACAACCCTGAAAGTAGTGAGTTAGTACATGATGAACTTGCATCTCATGTAGATGCTCGCTATGTCAGTGCGCCAGAAGCTATGTGGCGGCTTTTAAAATTTGAAATGCATGATAGATCACATGCAGTATATAGGTTAGCAGTACATTTGCCACAACGACATTTAGTCTATTTCCATGCTGGAAATGAAATGAATGCATTGGCCCAAAGTGAAGATCGTCACACTACACTAACTGCATGGTTTGCATTAAATTCCACTGATGCTGAAGCAACACAATACTTATATATTGAAATTCCATATCACTATGTTTTTGTGAATGGATTATGGAGACCAAGAAAAACCAGAGGCAATAAAATTATTCCAAGAATTTACACAGTCAGTCCAAGAGATGTTGAACGTTTTTGCTTACGGATATTACTTTTAAATGTTCCTGGAGCACAAAGTTTTGAACACTTAAGAACTGTTAATGACATTGTATATGAATCCTTCCATTTAGCTGCAAGACATAGAAACTTACTCGCTGATGATACAGAGTGGGAAAGATGCTTAGAAGAAGCAGCACAATGTCAAATGCCACGACAGATGAGAGAACAATTTGCTTTTATTTGTATCTTCTCAAATGCTCCAAATGCATTAGCTTTGTGGGAGACTTTTAAAAGTAATATGGCTGAAGACTTTATGCGACGATACAATGAACCCATTGCACACTTAAAAGCGTTAATGGAAATCCAAGAAGTCTTTTTAACTCATGGATTAAGTTGTGCAAGTTTTAATTTGCCTGATCCAGGTCTTATAGATGACATTAACTTTGAAGACTATGACATTCAACTACAAGCAGAAAGAACAGAAGAAAGACTTGCAACTTTAAATACACTACAATTGCAAGCATTTCATGCCATTAAAAATGCTATAGATGATGACATGGTGACAGAGCGTTATTTCTATCTTGATGGACCTGGCGGATCAGGAAAAACATATTTGTACAATTTATTAATGAGTTCAGTACGAGCACAAGGAAAAATAGCAATGGCGTTTGCCACTACTGGAATTGCTGCACTTTTATTAGAAGGTGGAAGAACTGTTCATAGTGGATTTAAACTGCCAGTGCCTATTTTAGAAAATTCTGTGTCAGATATTCGCATGACATCCTTACAAGCAAAGAAATTGAAGAAATGTAAATTAATTATAATAGATGAGGCCACAATGATGTCATGCTATGCCCTCCAATGTATTGACCGTTTGCTTCGTGAAGTCATGGATAATATTTTTCCATTTGGTGGAAAGGTAATGTTGTTGGGTGGCGATTTTAGACAAACATTACCTGTTGTTGTACATGGAAATCGAACTGACATTATCGAAACATGTATAAAGTCAAGTACAGTATGGAAACATTTTACCCATCTTCAACTGCAACAAAATATGAGATCAGAAGGCCAAACTGATTTCAATGATTGGCTTATTAAAATTGGAGAAGGCAGAACAGAAAAAATACTAAATTTACCTGACGACACTGTAGAGATCCCACCTCATATGATTTGTCAACAAGATATTATATCGGCTATATTTGAAGGGAGCATAAATAACGAAGAATATTCCGAGCTTGCCAACCAAGTCATACTGACGTGTAAAAATAAAGATGCATTAATCCTCAATAATAAAATCTTAAAAAAAATTTATGCACCACAAAGAAATTATCACAGTGCTGATTCTGTACTTGCTGATGACAATGAAAGTCAGGCTAACTTTTCCACTGAATTCATAAACTCTTTAACTCCTTCTGGAATGCCACCACATATTTTGCAGCTAAAGAAAGGTGCAATTATCATGTTACTGCGAAATATGAATCCCAAAAAAGGCCTATGCAATGGCACAAGATTAATTGTTCAACAATTAAAGGACCATTTTATAGATGCTGAAATTTTAACTGGGACCCATAGAGGAGAGAGAGTTTTCATACCAAGAATAGATTTAGCACCAAGTGAAAGTAGTCTCCCTTTTATACTTCAAAGAAGACAATTTCCCATTATTATGGCATTTGCCATGACCATTAATAAATCACAAGGTCAAACTTTCAAATCTGTGGGTATTTTCTTGGAAGAACCAGTTTTTGCACATGGTCAATTGTACGTTGCGTTGTCAAGGTGCAAAAATCCACAGGCAATTAAAGTTTACATTGAAAACAATGAAAGTCAAGGTGATTTATTAGAAGATGGACGTATTTTTACTAAAAACATTGTCTACTATGAAGTACTATAACTTTGAAGGATACTAATTAAAGGTGCCAAGATTTTTTAAAAGCATTGCAAAATACATAACAATTGGTTGTTTAATTCAGTCATAATTAATGGAAGTCATGTTTATGAATGATTCGCCTCACAAAATACTTGCCTTGCATTGTTAGTAAAAATTATGTTAAAATGTTAAGTCACTATGTTAATGTTTCTAATGTTACAAGTTTAAAAAATATATTTTGAAGTTATTTCATTCAACATATTACAAAGTGGATGTTAAGAGGTCAAGCACGTTTTAAGTCACAATGTAAATATTGTCTGTTATCTTAAGATTACTACCTACATTAATGTTTATCGCCAATTTATGTGCTCAGTAATAAATTAGTTTAATTACGTACGTTTTAAGAAGAGTTTGACTGTATGCCTTCCTCTACATTCAATGTATATTCAAGTTAACAATTATTGTGATAGAAATTGAATTTTAATACTGATTAATTTAAATGTCAATTGTTTTTACATTCAAATGTTAATACTTTTAATAAAAAATTACTTTACAAAATGTATTCACTATGTTCCTGTTTATAATGTTCAAAATTATACCAATGTTTTGTCAACTTCTAAACTTACATAAAAAATAAAGTTCAAGTTTAAAAATATATACTTTGATGGTTATTGCTTACATATATTTTAAACTTCATGTTAACATTTGCAACGTTTAAAAAAGGCTTTTTACTTTTGGCTTTCCTATTCATTCAATGTATATTCAAGTTAACAATTCTTCAGATACTAATTACATTTTAAAAAACCATTACATCAACATTTTACAAAAATACACGTTCATATTAAAATACTTACAAGTGTCAAAAATATATGTTAATAACTAAACAACTTGACAAACATATACATCACATTGCCGTCATTTTTTGACGGGCAAGTCGCTAGTCACATATATAGTTGTGAGCGTACGAGTCGTTGCTCACGCTTGGGGGCTCGCGTAGCGAGCCCGCAAGAACTGCGTCCCTCGCGAAGCGAGGGACGCAGTTCCCCGCAAATGCGGGTCCTCGCGAAGCGAGGGCCCGCATTTGCGGTGGTGGAGGCTCAACGTCGGCTGTGTTAACACACACAACTTTTTAACAGAATAAACCCAACCTCCCAGCCAACAAAAACCCAACAACGTCCCCGCAAATGCAGATCCTCGCGAAGCGAGGGTCCGCATTTGTGGTGGTGGGAGCATCCCAACATCGGCTGTGTTAACACACACATACACACACACACACAACTTCATAACAAAAAAAAACTCAAAGTCGCCTCACACCCGCTTACACCCAGACGCAAGACTTAACAAAAAAACAGTAAAAAAGGCCCTTCACACGCTCTTAACACACATACGCACGACTTAGAAACAAATACACTGTGTCGTACACGTAAAAGCTAACTGCGTATATCGCAAAAAAATACGGCAACATCGCAACAAAATACGGCCGCATCGGAAAAAAATACGGCCGCGAAAGACCCATTCCAACCGCCGCGCATCAAAACATCACAAACACAAGAAATAAACACAACAAACACATAAAAAGCTTACTTACAGCACGGGGGGGGGGCATCCAGCACCTCCAAAACTTCATTTACACGTCCATTTAAGTCCAAAACAAAGAGTTTAAACGGCCGAAAATCGGCTAAGCGAGAGAAAAAATGGCCGCCGAACAAAACGAAAACGAGGCTCCAGACGTAACTACACTACACTTACTCGCAATAATGAAACACATACTATGCGGAACGGATCACACTCATATTAAACACCATTTTAACCACTACTACGCACAAAATGGCGGATGGAACGCAAATTGTAAGCTGCCATGCCAGCAACTGCGACCCTCGCAAACTTCACGTCGCAACGCAAATAACACGACACACACATTGCGCCACACGACACAAACAACATACGACAAACGTTCACACACATTTCGGCCTCGCAATACTCGGACGCAACTCGCGAACATTACAAAATTAAAACCACAATACATACACACAGCACATACATAAAAACCTTACCTACAGCAACAGGGGGCATCCAGGACTTCAAAAATGCAACTCACACCTTAATTTCACTCAAAATAAAAGAGTTTGCACAATAAAAACTTTGATAAGCGAGAGAAAAAATGGCCGCCGAACAAAACGAAAACGAGGCTACACACGCAAACTCCATACGAGACACGATAGCACACATTACGACCTCGCAAACATCGGACGCAACACGCCGACATACAAACATTTCAAACACAATAAATACACACAACACACACATAAAAAAATTACCTACAGCAAGAGGAACCATCCAGCACCTCAAAAAACCAAGTTACACATTCATTTCAATAAAAATAAAACACTTTAAATCGCTAAGCGAGAGAAAAAATGGCCAACGAAAAAAACCAAAACGAGGCTACAGCACTCTCAACACGTAAAACACCACAACACACTCGCAAAACACCACACGAAACTCGAAAAACACCACGAAGCACCGACGGATAATCCGCAAAGACGCATAACACAGATAACCCGCCATTTCACGCCAATGCGGAAGCACACCACTACGCTAACGGTTTCGTCTCGCGCACGCACACTGTTACACTGCACACATTCATGACGCTTACACAGCAGCTCCACACCACTAATGCTGCAGCAACATGAAAACAGATTGTCAGCTCTTCAACACAATGCTTCAAAATAGGTAAAGTATATTCATTTATTAATATATTATATATTTTAGTATTACACACCAAACAGCATTAGCTCACTTACGATTTGATTGCCGTCATTTTTTGACGGGCAATTCGCTAGTCTATAAATAAAATGGTGTATAAATGGATGGACCTGCCCGATGTGCTGGACCTGCCTCCATCTTCATGTGTACGATGCTGTTTGTATGTTGTAAGAATGTTACGTTCAGAAAATGTACCTAATATAAGTTTGATTAAGAATCGCTTTTTCCGTATGGAGTAGCTGAATTTTTACACTATATTTTTTATTACCCATTAAATCTATTGTTTTATGTTGTAAAAAAAGCTCAGAAAATGTACTTCATACAAATTTTAATAAAATATTTACTTTTTGTCTATAATGGGTTTGTAGTTTTTTCATGTTAGACGGAAGAAACCCCTAATTTGATAAGATATTATCTGGGGAGATAACGAAGCGAGCAGATAATATAAAGCGCTTCTTTTGTGATATGGGAATAATGAGATAAAAGTTACATTTTATTTGATGGATACTCACCAGGAATTATATAATTTGCTTCAAGCTTTTGCCCCAATTTTACGGCATACTGGTGATACTTATTATAATCTGATCCCTAGTAATAACTGACCAATATCTGCGCCATTATTATGTTTGCCATTCTAGGGGTACAGGTACAGAAAGAGAGTGTACAGAGAGAAAGAGCAAGAGCGCACAGAGAGAACGCACAGGGAGAGAGTGAGAGCTCACATTGTGAGAGTGTACAGGGAGAGAGCACCCAGAGAGAGATAGAAAACACACAGGTAGAGAGAGAGATCACAGACAGAGATCAAGCAGGGAGAGAGAAAGCGAGAGCGCACAAAGAGCGAGAGCACAGTTATAAGAGAGAGTGCACAGAGAAAGAGAGTACAGAGAGATAAAGAGAGCACAGAGAGAAAGCACACATGGGGAGAAACAGAGAGCGCGGGTACTGCCAATTCAAGATAACAACCTATGACACGGTTACCTATGACGGACAAGTTACTAGTAATACAATAAAATCTCACCTTATATTAAGCAAAACTTGAAATCATTCAGCAGATTATTTAAAAGAAAATGATAACCAAATAAGTTGTCACCGGAGCGCTGCGCGCGCCGCTACTGATATTCTGTATACAATATATAGCGTGGGCACTGGGAACACTGGGAATTTCATGTTCTTATTCAAAAGACCCAAATATGTCAAAAATATGCAGTCAAATTGTTATCTTCAAGAAATGTAAAAATATTTTTATCCGACCTAAGTCAATTTTAAAACTGAATGTTTGGAATATCTGATATTTTTTTATAAATTTAAAAATAAAAAATAAACTGATTTTTGCAGACATTATTTACAGGTAATTTCCCATTTGCTGGATAGTTGTCCAACCTTCTCCCATCACTGTGCCCCTATAGCACCACATGGAGATGTCACCACTTTGCAGAATAAAATAAAATATAACTTTTAATACATATACACAAACATAGATAATAAAACAAAGGTAGTGTGAGGGTGAGTTCTACTGACCTTTTTCACCAGATGAGGGAGGACTCAATTAGCTTAGTCCAGGCACGGTAGAGTAGGTCAAAGACTAAGACAGACCAGGCAAGGAAAGTTCAGGACTAACTGAGTTAGTTTTAGTTCCAGTAGAAGTAGAAGTTCATACACAGAGAGATCCATCCAGGGTAAAATGGGAAGTGGTCACAGAGTTGTATCGACATTGAATTTGGTATACTGGTAAACTGGTCTGGATTGTTATCATGTAATGTATATGGGTGACCTATACTAGTTTGGTATAAATGTATAATATTTATCTGGGTATTTTGTGATGATCTGGTCTGGATTTTTATCATGTAATGTATATGGGTGACCTATACTACAGGGAGTGCAGAATTATTAGGCAAATGAGTATTTTGACCACATCATCCTCTTTATGCATGTTGTCTTACTCCAAGCTGTATAGGCTCGAAAGCCTACTACCAATTAAGCATATTAGGTGATGTGCATCTCTGTAATGAGAAGGGGTGTGGTCTAATGACATCAACACCCTATATCATGTGTGCATAATTATTAGGCAACTTCCTTTCCTTTGGCAAAATGGGTCAAAAGAAGGACTTGACAGGCTCAGAAAAGTCAAAAATAGTGAGATATCTTGCAGAGGGATGCAGCACTCTTAAAATTGCAAAGCTTCTGAAGCGTGATCATCGAACAATCAAGCGTTTCATTCAAAATAGTCAACAGGGTCGCAAGAAGCGTGTGAAAAAACCAAGGCGCAAAATAACTGCCCATGAACTGAGAAAAGTCAAGCGTGCAGCTGCCACGATGCCACTTGCCACCAGTTTGGCCATATTTCAGAGCTGCAACATCACTGGAGTGCCCAAAAGCACAAGGTGTGCAATACTCAGAGACATGGCCAAGGTAAGAAAGGCTGAAAGATGACCACCACTGAACAATACACACAAGCTGAAACGTCAAGACTGGGCCAAGAAATATCTCAAGATTGATTTTTCTAAGGTTTTATGGACTGATGAAATGAGAGTGAGTCTTGATGGGCCAGATGGATGGGCCCGTGGCTAGATTGGTAAAGGGCAGAGAGCTCCAGTCCGACTCAGACGCCAGCAAGGTGGAGGTGGAGTACTGGTTTGGGCTGGTATCATCAAAGATGAACTTGTTGGGCCTTTTCGGGTTGAGGATGGAGTCAAGCTCAACTCCCAGTCCTACTGCCAGTTCCTGGAAGACACCTTCTTCAAGCAGTGGTACAGGAAGAAGTCTATATCCTTCAAGAAAAACATGATTTTCATGCAGGACAATGCTCCATCACACGCGTCCAAGTACTCCACAGCGTGGCTGGCAAGAAAGGGTATAAAAAAGGAAAATCTAATGACATGGCCTCCTTGTTCACCTGATCTGAACCCCATTGAGAACCTGTGGTCCATCATCAAATGTGAGATTTACAAGGAGGGAAAACAGTACACCTGTCTGAACAGTGTCTGGGAGGCTGTGGTTGCTGCTGCACGCAATGTTGATGGTGAACAGATCAAAACACTGACAGAATCCATGGATGGCAGGCTTTTGAGTGTCCTTGCAAAGAAAGGTGGCTATATTGGTCACTGATTTGTTTTTGTTTTGTTTTTGAATGTCAGAAATGTATATTTGTGAATGTTGAGATGTTATATTGGTTTCACTGGTAAAAATAAATAATTGAAATGGGTATATATTTGTTTTTTGTTAAGTTGCCTAATAATTATGCACAGTAATAGTCACCTGCACACACAGATATCCCCCTAAAATAGCTAAAACTAAAAACAAACTAAAAACTACTTCCAAAAATATTCAGCTTTGATATTAATGAGTTTTTTGGGTTCATTGAGAACATGGTTGTTGTTCAATAATAAAATTAATCCTCAAAAATACAACTTGCCTAATAATTCTGCACTCCCTGTAGTTTGGTATAAATGTATAATATTTATCTGGTTATTTGTGATGATCTGGTCTGGATTGTTATCATGTAATGTATATGGGTGACCTATACTAGTTGGGTATAAATGTATAATATTTATCTGGTTATTTGTGATGATCTGGTCTGTATTGTTATCATGTAATGTATATGGGTGACCTATACTAGTTTGGTATAAATGTATAATATTTATCTGGTTATTTGTGATGATCTGGTCTGGATTGTTATCATGTAATGTATATGGGTGACCTATACTAATTTGGTATAAATGTATAATATTTATGTGGTTATTTGTGATGATCTGGTGTGGATTGTTATCATGTAATGTATATGGGTGACCTATACTAGTTTGGTATAAATGTATAATATTTATCTGGTTATTTGTGATGATCTGGTCTGGATTGTTATCATGTAATGTATATGGGTGACCTATACTAGTTTGGTATAAATGTATAATATTTATCTGGTTATTTGTGATGATCAGGTCTGGATTGTTATCATGTAATGTATATGGGTGACCTATACTAGTTTGGTATAAATGTATAATATGTATCTGGTTATTTGTGATGATCAGGTCTGGATTGTTATCATGTAATGTATATGGGTCACCTATACTAGTTTGGTATAAATGTATAATATGTATCTGGTTATTTGTGATGATCTGGTCTGGATTGTTATCATGTAATGTATATGGGTGACCTATACTAGTCTGGTATAAATGTATAATATTTATCTAGTTATATTATGATGATCTGGTGTGGATTGTTATCATGTAATGTATATGGGTGACCTATACTAGTCTGGTATAAATGTATAATATTTATCTGGTTATTTGTGATGATCTGGTGTGGATTGTTATCATGTAATGTATATGGGTGACCTATACTAGTTTGGTATAAATGTATAATATTTATCTGGTTATTTGTGATGATCAGGTCTGGATTGTTATCATGTAATGTATATGGGTGACCTATACGAGTTTGGTATAAATATATAATATTTATCTGGTTATTTGTGATGATCTGGTGTGGATTGTTATCATGTAATGTATATGGGTGACCTATACTAGTTGGGTATAAATGTATAATATTTATCTGGTTATTTGTGATGATCTGGTGTGGATTGTTATCATGTAATGTATATGGGTGACCTATACTAGTTGGGTATAAATGTATAATATTTATCTGGTTATTTGTGATGATCTGGTCTGGATTGTTATCATGTAATGTATATGGGTGACCTATACTAGTTTGGTATAAATGTATAATATTTATCTGGTTATTTGTGATGATCAGGTCTGGATTGTTATCATCTAATGTATATGGGGGACCTATACTAGTTTGGTATAAATGTATAATATTTATCTGGTTTTTTTGTGATGATCTGGTGTGGATTGTTATCATGTAATGTATATGGGTGACCTATACTAGTTTGGTATAAATGTATAATATTTATCTGGTTATTTTGTGATGATCTGGTCTGGATTGTTATCATGTAATGTATATGGGTGACCTATACTAGTTTGGTAGAAATGTATAATATTTATCTGGTTATTTTGTGATGATCTTGTCTGGATTGTTATCATGTAATGTATATGGGTGACCTATACTAGTTTGGTATAAATGTATAATATTTATCTGGTTATTTGTGATGATCTGGTGTGGATTGTTATCATGTAATGTATATGGGTGACTTATACTAGTCTGGTATAAATGTATAATATTTATCTGGTTATTTGTGATGATCTGGTGTGGATTGTTATCATGTAATGTATATGGGTGACCTATACTAGTCTGGTATAAATGTATAATATTTATCTGGTTATTTGTGATGATCTGGTGTGGATTGTTATCATGTAATGTATATGGATGACCTATACTAGTTTGGTATAAATGTATAATATTTATCTGGTTATTTGTGATGATCTGGTCTGGATTGTTATCATGTAATGTATATGGGTGACCTATACTAGTCTGGTATAAATGTATAATATTTATCTGGTTATTTGTGATGATCTGGTCTGGATTGTTATCATGTAATGTATATGGGTGACATATACTAGTCTGGTATAAATGTATAATATTTATCTGGTTATTTGTGATGATCTGGTGTGGATTGTTATCATGTAATGTATATGGGTGACCTATACTAGTTTGGTATAAATGTATAATATTTATCTGGTTATTTGTGATGATCAGGTCTGGATTGTTATCATGTAATGTATATGGGTGACCTATACTAGTTTGGTATAAATGTATAATATTTATCTGGTTATTTGTGATGATCTGGTCTGGATTGTTATCATGTAATGTATATGGGTGACATATACTAGTCTGGTATAAATGTATAATATTTATCTGGTTATTTGTGATGATCTGGTGTGGATTGTTATCATGTAATGTATATGGGTGACCTATACTAGTTTGGTATAAATGTATAATATTTATCTGGTTATTTGTGATGATCAGGTCTGGATTGTTATCATGTAATGTATATGGGTGACCTATACTAGTTTGGTATAAATGTATAATATTTATCTGGTTATTTGTGATGATCTGGTCTGGATTGTTATCATGTAATGTATATGGGTGACCTATACTAGTTTGGTATAAATGTATAATATTTATCTGGTTATTTGTGATGATCAGGTCTGGATTGTTATCATGTAATGTATATGGGTGACCTATACTAGTTTGGTATAAATGTATAATATTTATCTGGTTATTTGTGATGATCTGGTCTGGATTGTTATCATGGAATGTATATGGGTCACTGTAACGGATCTACTGGCACCCCGACCGGGTACCTCCGTTGATGGACGCGTCCTAGTTTGCGTCGAGGACTACAAGCACCGCACCGGACACCAAAACCACCACAGACTCCACAACCGCCGTAGCTTAACTGGAGCCTCACGAATAGCTGCTAGCAGCTGAACAGGAAAAGCACCCCAAGATGCTTACACTCCTGGCAGTCAGTCTGCAACAGCATACCATGAATCCCCCCAAGAACGAGACACAAGCTCTGTGTGAACTCTCTCTGTTTATTAATTACAAAACACATTTTTAAACACTTCACATACACAGTAGGGGCAGTGACTACCTTTGGTCAACCCCTAATTACCTCTGGCCAATCAGACAGGGTTAAGGCGTGGGAGCCAGGAGTCCCCTCCCCCAGGAGCCGCCCACTAGGCGTGGCTAACTGCTCATTCTACCTCTGGCGGTGGAGAGAGTAACATCTCTAGCTCACTTACTCCCCTGCTGGGAGTATGGGGAAACACCAGGTCATCTCATTATTCAGGCTCAGTGTGTGTGTGTGACAGGCTCAGTGTGTGTGTGTGACAGGCTCAGTGTGTGTGTGACAGACTCAGTGTGTGTGTGTGACAGGCTCAGTGTGTGTGTGACAGGCTCAGTGTGTGTGTGACAGGCTCAGTGTGTGTGTGTGTGTGACAGGCTCAGTGTGTGTGTGACAGGCTCAGTGTGTGTGTGTGACAGGCTCAGTGTGTGTGTGACAGGCTCAGTGTGTGTGTGAGTGACAGGCTCAGTGTGTGTGTGACAGGCTCAGTGTGTGTGTGACAGACTCAGTGTGTGTGTGACAGGCTCAGTGTGTGTGTGATAGGCTCAGTGTGTGTGTGTGACAGGCTCAGTGTGTGTGTGACAGACTCAGTGTGTGTGTGTGACAGGCTCAGTGTGTGTGTGACAGGCTCAGTGTGTGTGTGACAGGCTCAGTGTGTGTGTGTGTGTGACAGGCTCAGTGTGTGTGTGACAGGCTCAGTGTGTGTGTGTGACAGGCTCAGTGTGTGTGTGACAGGCTCAGTGTGTGTGTGAGTGACAGGCTCAGTGTGTGTGTGACAGGCTCAGTGTGTGTGTGACAGACTCAGTGTGTGTGTGACAGGCTCAGTGTGTGTGTGACAGACTCAGTGTGTGTGTGACAGGCTCAGTGTGTGTGTGTGTGACAGGCTCAGTGTGTGTGTGACAGGCTCAGTGTGTGTGTGTGTGACAGGCTCAGTGTGTGTGTGACAGGCTCAGTGTGTGTGTGACAGGCTCAGTGTGTGTGTGACAGACTCAGTGTGTGTGTGACAGGCTCAGTGAGTGTGTGACAGGCTCAGTGTGTGTGTGTGACAGGCTCAGTGTGTGTGTGACAGGCTCAGTGTGTGTGTGTGACAGGCTCAGTGTGTGTGTGTGTGACAGGCTCAGTGTGTGTGTGACAGGCTCAGTGTGTGTGTGACAGACTCAGTGTGTGTGTGACAGGCTCAGTGTGTGTGTGACAGGCTCAGTGTGTGTGTGACAGGCTCAGTGTGTGTGTGTGACAGACTCAGTGTGTGTGTGTGACAGGCTCAGTGTGTGTGTGACAGGCTCAGTGTGTGTGTGTGACAGGCTCAGTGTGTGTGTGGCAGGCTCAGTGTGTGTGTGTGTGACAGGCTCAGTGTGTGTGTGTGTGACAGGCTCAGTGTGTGTGTGTGACAGACTCAGTGTGTGTGTGACAGGCTCAGTGTGTGTGTGACAGGCTCAG
This sequence comes from Discoglossus pictus, assembly GCA_027410445.1. NCBI lineage: Eukaryota > Metazoa > Chordata > Amphibia > Anura > Alytidae > Discoglossus > Discoglossus pictus. Next base: position 90,492,200 of record CM050175.1, on the reverse strand, counting down.
TGTGTGTGTGACAGGCTCAGTGTGTGTGTGTGACAGACTCAGTGTGTGTGTGACAGACTCAGTGTGTGTGTGTGTGACAGGCTCAGTGTGTGTGTGACAGGCTCAGTGTGTGTGTGACAGACTCAGTGTGTGTGTGTGACAGGCTCAGTGTGTGTGTGTGACAGACTCAGTGTGTGTGTGTGACAGGCTCAGTGTGTGTGTGACAGGCTCAGTGTGTGTGTGGGCAGGCTCAGTGTGTGTGTGTGTGTGACAGGCTCAGTGTGTGTGTGTGTGACAGGCTCAGTGTGTGTGTGACAGACTCAGTGTGTGTGTGGCAGGCTCAGTGTGTGAGTGACAGACTCAGTGTGTGTGTGACAGGCTCAGTGTGTGTGTGTGACAGGCTCAGTGTGTGTGTGTGACAGGCTCAGTGTGTGTGTGTGACAGGCTCAGTGTGTGTGTGTGTGACAGACTCAGTGTGTGTGTGTGACAGGCTCAGTGTGTGTGTGTGACAGACTCAGTGTGTGTGTGTGACAGGCTCAGTGTGTGTGTGACAGACTCAGTGTGTGTGTGTGACAGACTCAGTGTGTGTGTGTGACAGGGCTCAGTGTGTGTGTGACAGGCTCAGTGTGTGTGTGTGACAGGCTCAGTGTGTGGTGTGTGACAGGCCTCAGTGTGTGTGTGTGACAGGCTCTGTTGTGTGTGTGTGACAGGCTCAGTGTGTGTGTGACAGGCTCAGTGTGTGTGTGACAGACTCAGTGTGTGTGTGTGACAGGCTCAGTGTGTGTGTGTGACAGACTCAGTGTGTGTGTGTGACAGGCTCAGTGTGTGTGTGACAGGCTCTGTGTGTGTGTGTGACAGTCTCAGTGTGTGTGTGTGACAGGCTCAGTGTGTGTGTGTGACAGACTCAGTGTGTGTGTGTGTGACAGGCTCAGTGTGTGTGTGACAGACTCAGTGTGTGTGTGTGTGTGACAGGCTCAGTGTGTGTGTTTCAGGCTCAGTGTGTGTGTGACAGACTCAGTGTGTGTGTGTGTGACAGGCTCAGTGTGTGTGTGTGACAGACTCAGTGTGTGTGTGTGACAGGCTCAGTGTGTGTGTGACAGGCTCAGTGTGTGTGTGTGTGACAGGCTCAGTGTGTGTGTGTGTGTGACAGGCTCAGTGTGTGTGTGACAGGCTCAGTGTGTGTGTGTGTGACAGGCTCAGTGTGTGTGTGTGACAGGCTCAGTGTGTGTGTGTGACAGGCTCAGTGTGTGTGTGACAGGCTCAGTGTGTGTGTGTGTGTGACAGGCTCAGTGTGTGTGTGACAGGCTCAGTGTGTGTGTGTGACAGACTCAGTGTGTGTGTGTGACAGGCTCAGTGTGTGTGTGTGTGTGACAGGCTCAGTGTGTGTGTGTGACAGGCTCAGTGTGTGTGTGTGACAGGCTCAGTGTGTGTGTGACAGACTCAGTGTGTGTGTGTGACAGGCTCAGTGTGTGTGTGTGACAGGCTCAGTGTGTGTGTGACAGGCTCAGTGTGTGTGTGGCAGGCTCAGTGTGTGTGTGTGTGACAGGCTCAGTGTGTGTGTGTGTGTGACAGACTCAGTGTGTGTGTGACAGGCTCAGTGTGTGTGTGGCAGACTCATGTGTGTGGTGTGACAGGCTCAGTGTGTGTGTGTGACAGACTCAGTGTGTGTGTGACAGACTCAGTGTGTGTGTGTGTGACAGGCTCAGTGTGTGTGTGACAGGCTCAGTGTGTGTGTGACAGACTCAGTATGTGTGAGTGACAGGCTCAGTGTGTGTGTGTGTGTGTGACAGACTCAGTGTGTGTGTGTGACAGGCTCAGTGTGTGTGTGACAGGCTCAGTGTGTGTGTGGCAGGCTCAGTGTGTGTGTGTGACAGGCTCAGTGTGTGTGTGTGTGACAGGCTCAGTGTGTGTGTGACAGACTCAGTGTGTGTGTGACAGGCTCAGTGTGTGTGACAGGCTCAGTGTGTGTGTGTGACAGGCTCAGTGTGTGTGTGTGACAGACTCAGTGTGTGTGACAGACTCAGTGTGTGTGACAGGCTCAGTGTGTGTGTGTGACAGGCTCAGTGTGTGTGTGTGACAGGCTCAGTGTGTGTGTGTGACAGGCTCAGTGTGTGTGTGACAGACTCAGTGTGTGTGTGTGACAGGCTCAGTGTGTGTGTGACAGACTCAGTGTGTGTGTGTGACAGGCTCAGTGTGTGTGACAGACTCAGTGGGTGTGTGACAGACTCAGTGTGTGTGTGATAGGTCAGTGTGTGTGTGACAGGCTCAGTGTGTGTGTGATAGGCTCAGTGTGTGTGTGTGACAGGCTCAGTGTGTGTGTGTGACAGGCTCTGTGTGTGTGTGTGTGTGACAGGCTCAGTGTGTGTGTGACAGGCTCAGTGTGTGTGTGACAGACTCAGTGTGTGTGTGTGACAGGCTCAGTGTGTGTGTGACAGACTCAGTGTGTGTGTGACAGGCTCAGTGTGTGTGTGACAGGCTCAGTGTGTGTGTGTGTGTGTGACAGGCTCATTGTGTGTGTGACAGACTCAGTGTGTGTGTGTGTGACAGGCTCAGTGTGTGTGTGACAGACTCAGTGTGTGTGTGTGTGACAGGCTCAGTGTGTGTGTTTCAGGCTCAGTGTGTGTGTGACAGACTCAGTGTGTGTGTGTGACAGGCTCAGTGTGTGTGTGTGACAGACTCAGTGTGTGTGTGTGACAGGCTCAGTGTGTGTGTGACAGGCTCAGTGTGTGTGTGTGACAGGCTCAGTGTGTGTGTGTGACAGGCTCAGTGTGTGTGTGACAGGCTCAGTGTGTGTGTGTGACAGGCTCAGTGTGTGTGTGTGACACTCAGTGTGTGTGTGTGACAGGCTCAGTGTGTGTGTGACAGGCTCAGTGTGTGGAGTGACATGCTCAGTGTTGTGTGTGACAGGCTCATGTGTGTGTGTGACAGGCTCAGTGTGTGTGTGTGACAGGCTCAGTGTGTGTGTGTGACAGGACTCAGTGTGTGTGTGTGTGACAGGCTCAGTGTGTGTGTGTGACAGGCTCAGTGTGTGTGTGTGACAGGCTCAGTGTGTGTGTGTGACAGGCTCAGTGTGTGTGTGACAGACTTAGTGTGTGTGTGACAGGCTCAGTGTGTGTGTGTGACAGGCTCAGTGTGTGTGTTGTGACAGGCTCAGTGTGTGGTGTGTGACAGCTCAGTGTGTGTGGTGACAGGCTCAGTGTGTGTGTGTGACAGGCTCAGTGTGTGTGTGACAGGCTCAGTGTGTGTGTGTGACAGGCTCAGTGTGTGTGTGTGACAGGCTCAGTGTGTGTGTGACAGGCTCAGTGTGTGTGTGACAGGCTCAGTGTGTGTGTGACAGGCTCAGTGTGTGTGTGTGACAGACTCAGTGTGTGTGTGTGACAGGCTCAGTGTGTGTGTGTGACAGGCTCAGTGGCGTGTTTCAGGCTCAGTGGTGTGTGACAGGCTCAGTGTGTGTGTGACAGACTCAGTGTGTGGCAGGCTCAGTGTGTGTGTGTGACAGGCTCAGTGTGTGTGTGTGACAGACTCAGTGTGTGTGTGTGACAGGCTCAGTGTGTGTGTTTCAGGCTCAGTGTGTGTGTGTGACAGGCTCAGTGTGTGTGTGTGACAGGCTCAGTGTGTGTGTGTGTGACAGGCTCAGTGTGTGTGTGTGACAGACTCAGTGTGTGTGTGTGACTGTGTGTGTGTGTGTGTGACAGGCTCAGTGTGTGTGTGACAGGCTCAGTGTGTGTGACAGACTCAGTGTGTGTGTGGCAGGCTCAGTGTGTGTGTGACAGGCTCAGTGTGTTGTGTGTGACAGGCTCAGTGTGTGTGTGACAGGCTCAGTGTGCGTGTGTGTGTGACAGGCTCAGTGTGTGTGTGACAGGCTCAGTGTGTGTGACAGGCTCAGTGTGTGTGTGACAGGCTCAGTGTGTGTTGACAGACTCAGTGTGTGTTGTGACAGACTCAGTGTTTGTGTGACAGGCTCAGTATGTGTGTGTGAGACTCAGTGTGTGGTGACAGGCTCAGTGTGTGTGTGTGACAGGCTCAGTGTGTGTGTGTGTGTGTGTGTGACAGGCTCAGTGTGTGTGTGTGACAGTCTCAGTGTGTGTGTGTGACAGACTCAGTGTGTGTGTGACAGGCTCAGTGTGTGTGTGTGACAGACTCAGTGTGTGTGTGACAGGCTCAGTGTGTGTGTGTGACAGCTCAGTGTGTGTGTGTGACAGACTCAGTGTGTGTGTGACAGGCTCAGTGTGTGTGTGGACAGGCTCAGTGTGTGTGTGACAGGCTCAGTGTGTGTTGTGACAGGCTCAGTGTGTGTGTGACAGGCTCAGTGTTGTGTGTGACAGGCTCAGTGTGGGGGTGTGACAGACTCAGTGTGTGTGAAGACAGACTCAGTGTGTGTACAGCTCATGTGTGTGTGTGACAGGCTCAGTGTGTGAGTGACAGGCTCAGTGTGTGTGTGACAGCTCAGTGTGTGTGTGACAGGCTCAGTGTGTGTGTGACAGCTCAGTGTGTGTGTGTGACAGGCTCAGTGTGTGTGTGTGACAGGGTGAGTGTGTGTGACAGGCTCAGTGTGTGTGTGACAGGCTCAGTGTGTGTGTGACAGGCTCAGTGTGTGTGTGTGACAGGCTCAGTGTGTGTGTGACAGGCTCAGTGTGTGTGTGACAGGCTCAGTGTGTGTGTGTGAAAGGCTCAGTGTGTGTGTGTGACAGGCTCAGTGTGTGTGTGACAGGCTCAGTGTGTGTGTGTGACAGGCTCAGTGTGTGTGACAGGCTCAGTGTGTGTGTGACAGACTCAGTGTGTGTGTGTGACAGTCTCAGTGTGTGTGACAGGCTCAGTGTGTGTGTGTGACAGACTCAGTGTGTGTGTGTGTGACAGGCTCTGTGTGTGTGTGTGACAGGCTCAGTGTGTGTGTGACAGGCTCAGTGTGTGTGTGTGACAGGCTCAGTGTGTGTGTGTGACAGACTCAGTGTGTGTGTGTGACAGGCTCAGTGTGTGTGTGTGACAGACTCAGTGTGTGTGTGTGACAGCTCAGTGTGTGTGTGACAGGCTCAGTGTGTGTGTGTGACAGACTCAGTGTGTGTGTGACAGACTCAGTGTGTGGTGTGACAGGCTCAGTGTGTGTGACAGGCTCAGTGTGTGTGTGACAGACTCAGTGTGTTGTGACAGGCTCAGTTGTGTGTGTGACAGACTCAGTGTGTGTGTGACAGGCTCAGTGTGTGTGTGACAGGCTCAGTGTGTGTGTGTGACAGACTCAGTGTGTGTGTGACTGGCTCAGTGTGTGTGTGACAGGCTCATTGTGTGTGTGACAGGCTCAGTGTGTGTGTGACAGGCTCAGTGTGTGTGTGACAGGCTCGGTGTGTGTGTGTGACAGGCTCGGTGTGTGTGTGACAGGCTCAGTGTGTGTGTGACAGGCTCGGTGTGTGTGTGTGACAGACTCAGTGTGTGTGTGACAGCTCAGTGTGTGTGTGACAGGCTCAGTGTGTGTTTGTGACAGGCTCAGTGTGTGTGTGACAGACTCAGTGTGTGTGTGACAGGCTCAGTGTGTGTGTGTGACAGACTCAGTGTGTGTGTGACAGACTCAGTGTGTGTTTGTGACAGGCTCAGTGTGTGTGTGTGACAGACTCAGTGTGTGTGAGTGACAGGCTCAGTGTGTGTGTGACAGGCTCAGTGTGTGTGTGACAGACTCAGTGTGTGTGAGTGACAGGCTCAGTGTGTGTGTGACAGGCTCAGTGTGTGTGTGTGTGACAGACTCAGTGTGTGTGTGTGACAGGCTCAGTGTGTGTGTGTGACAGGCTCAGTGTGTGTGACACTCAGTGGTGTGTACAGGCTCAGTGTGTGTGTGTGACAGGCTCAGTGTGTGTGTGTGACAGGCTCAGTGTGTGTTGACAGGCTCAGTGTGTGTGTTGTGACAGGCTCAGTGTGTGTGTGTGACAGGCCTGTGGTGTTGACAGGCTCAGTGTGTTGTGACAGACTCAGTGTGTGTGTGACAGGCTCAGTGTGTGTGTGTGACAGGCTCAGTTTGTTGTGTGACAGGCTCAGTGTGTGTGTGTGACAGGCTCAGTGTGTGTGTGTGTGCGTG
>CM050175.1:90412656-90486068 GCA_027410445.1 Discoglossus pictus | reverse complement strand
GAAGAGAGGAGGAGGGGAAGAGTGACACAGGGGAGGGAGAGGAGGAGGGGAAGAGAGACTCAGGGGAAGAGAGACACAGGGGAAGGAGAGGAGGGGAAGAGAAACATGGGAGGGAGAGAAGGAGGGGAAGAGAGACCCAGGGTAAGAAGAGGAGGAAGGGAAGAGACACACAGGGGAAGGAGAGGAGGAAGGGAAGAGAGACACAGGGGAAAGAGGAGGGGAAGAGAGACACAGGGGAAGGAGAGGAGGAGGAGGGGAAGAGAGACCCAGGATAAGGAGAAGAGGAGGGGAAGAGAGACACAGGGGAAGGAGAGGAGGAGGGGAGGAGAGACACAGGGTAAGGAGAGGAGGAGGGAAAGAGAGACACAGGGGAAGGAGAGGAGGAGGGGAAGAGAGACACAGGGGAAGGAGAGGAGGAGGGGAAGAGAGACACAGGGTAAGGAGAGGAGGAGGGGAAGCAAAACACAGGGTAAGGAGAGGAGGAGGGGAAGAGAGACACAGGGTAAGGAGAGGAGGAGGGGAAGAGAGACCCAGGGTAAGGAGGGAGAGGAGGGGGAGAGAGTCACATGGAAAGGAGAGGAGGAGGGGGAAGAGACACAGTGGAGGGAGAGGAGGAGGGGGAGAGAGACGCAGGGTAAGGAGAGGAGGAGGAGAAGAGAGACACAGGGTAAGGAGAAGAGGAGGGGAAGAGAGACACAGGGGAAGGAGAGGAGGAAGGGAAGAGAGACACAGGGGAAAGAGGAGGGGAAGAGAGACACAGGGGAAGGAGAGGAGGAGGAGGGGAAGAGAGACCCAGGATAAGGTGAAGAGGAGGGGAAAAGAGACACAGGGGAAGGAGAGGAGGAGGGGAGGAGAGACACAAGGAGGGGAAGAGAGACACAGGGAAAGGAGAGGAGGAGAGGAAGAGAGACACAGGGGAAGGGAGACACAGGGGAAGGTGGGGAGGGGAAGAGAAACATGGGAGGGAGAGGAGGAGGGGAAGAGTGACACAGGGGAGGGAGAGGAGGAGGGGAAGAGAGACTCAGGGGAAGAGAGACACAGGGGAAGGAGAGGAGGGGAAGAGAAACATGGGAGGGAGAGGAGGAGGGGAAGAGAGACCCAGGGTAAGAAGAGGAGGAAGGGAAGAGACATACAGGGGAGGGAGAGGAGGAGGGGAAGAGAGACACAGGGGAAGGAGAGGAGGAGGGGAAGAGAGACACAGGGAAAGGAGAGGAGGAGGGGAAGAGAGACACAGGGGAAGGAGAGGAGGAGGGGAAGAGAGAGACAGGGTAAGGAGAGGAGGAGGGGAAGAGAGACACAGGGGAAGGAGAGGAGGAGAGGAAGAGACACAGGGGAAGGAGAGGAGGAGGAAAAGAGAGAGACAGGGTAAGGAGAGGAGGAGGGGAAGAGAGACACAGGGGAAGGAGAGGAGGAGAGACACAGGGGAAGGAGAGGAGGAGGGGGAAGAGAGACACAGGGGAAGGAGAGGAGGAGGGGAAGAGTGATACAGGGGAAGGAGAGGAGGAGGGGAAGAGAGACACAGGGGAAGGAGAGGAGGAGGGGAAGAGAGACACAGGGGAAGGAGAGGAGGAGGGGAAGAAAGACACAGGGAAAGTTGGTGAGGAGGGGAAGAAAGACACAGGGAAAGGTAGGGAGGAGGGGAAGAGAGACTCAGGGTAAGAAGAGGAGGAGGGGAAGAGAGACACAGGGGAAGGAGAGGAGGAGGGGAAGAAAGACACATGGAAAGGTGGTGAGGAGGGGAAGAAAGACACAGGGAAAGGTGGGGAGGAGGGGAAGAGAGACTCAGGGTAAGAAGAGGAGGAGGGGAAGAGACACACAGGGGAGGGAGAGGAGGAGGGGAAGAGAGACACAGGGGAAGGTGGGGAGGGGAAGAGAAACATGGGAGGGAGAGGAGGAGGGGAAGAGTGAAACAGGGGAGGGAGAGGAGGAGGGGAAGAGAGACACAGGGGAAGGGAGACACAGGGGAAGGTGGGGAGGGGAAGAGAAACATGGGAGGGAGAGGAGGAGGGGAAGAGTGACACAGGGGAGGGAGAGGAGGAGGGGAAGAGAGACTCAGGGGAAGAGAGACACAGGGGAAGAAGAGGAGGGGAAGAGAAACATGGGAGGGAGAGGAGGAGGGGAAGAGTGACACAGGGTAAGGAGAGGAGGAGGGGAAGAAAGACTCAGGGTAAGAAGAGGAGGAGGGGAAGAGACATACAGGGGAGGGAGAGGAGGAGGGGAAGAGAGACACAGGGGAAGGAGAGGAGGAGGGGAAGAGAGACACAGGGAAAGGAGAGGAGGAGGGGAAGAGAGACACAGGGGAAGGAGAGGAGGAGGGGAAGAGAGAGACAGGGTAAGGAGAGGAGGAGGGGAAGAGAGACACAGGGGAAGGAGAGGAGGAGAGGAAGAGAGACACAGGGGAAGGAGAGGAGGAGGAAAAGAGAGAGACAGGGTAAGGAGAGGAGGAGGGGAAGAGAGACACAGGGGAGGGAGAGGAGGAGGGGAAGAGAGACACAGGGGAAGGAGAGGAGGAGGGGAAGAGAGACACAGGGGAAGGAGAGGAGGGAGAAGAGAGACACAGGGGAAGGAGAGGAGGAGAGGAAGAGAGACACAGGGGAAGGAGAGGAGGAGGGGAAGAGAGACACAGGGGAGGGAGAGGAGGAGGGGAAGAGAGACACAGGGGAGGGAGAGGAGGAGGGGAAGAGAGACACAGGGGAAGGAGAGGAGGAGGGGAAGAGAGACACAGGGGAAGGAGAGGAGGGAGAAGAGAGACACAGGGGAAGGAGAGGAGGAGAGGAAGAGAGACACAGGGGAAGGAGAGGAGGAGGGGAAGAGACACAGATAGAGGGAGGGAGAGATAGATAGATAGACGGATAGATAGACTCTCTGTATTATATATATATATATATATATATATATATATATATATATATATATATATATAGTATAACATAATTATATCAGGTATCTCTTCCTGTCACAGACACAAATAACTTCCGCTATTATCTCCTAATAAGTAATTGGAACATTAATCACTTTATTTACCTGCTCAGAGCTCGCGCACACACCCGGATCCGCTCTAGGCCGCAATCGAGGACAAGGAACCGGAAGTGAATGTACCGGAAGTCCCTATACGAAACTTCAAGTCCCAGAAGGCACAGCAGCACAAGCAGGATACACTCGGCACAGTAGGGGCGGTCTCTAATGTAATCTTGTTTCCATGGTGACGCAGTGTATATAAACCTGTCCCTCACTCAGCTCATACAAATGTAAACATAGGAATGATTTTTTTATTGTATTGATCTGCCCGACAAAAGTGATGTCACCGCTTGTGCAATTATTTTATTGGTCAGGACAGTAGTCACGTGATTGTGTGTTACAGCCACAGGGTGAGACATCTATGTGGAGCTGCACAGCCCTGAGAATCCAAGTGATATCATGGAGGGAGGGTGTCTGTGTGTTTACATTTAGTGTATATATATATTTATATATTGTGGTAGGGAGGGATATCTCTGGGGGCCTGGACTTGTATTTACACTCAATATACTCAAGATTGCGTCTTATTTACATGATAGAGATAGATAGATAGATAGATAGATAGATAGATAGATAGATAGATAGAGGTGTGTTTATGTGTCGTTACATTTAGTGTATATATATTTATATATTGTGGTAGGGACGACTATCTCTGAGGGCCTGGACTTGTATTTACACTCAATATACTCAAGATGGCGTCTTATTTACATGATATAGATAGATAGAGGTGTGTTTATGTGTCGTTACATTTAGTGTATATATATATTTATATATTGTGGTAGGGAGGACTATCTCTGAGGGCCTGGGCTTGTATTTACACTCAATATACTCAAGATGGCGTCTTATTTACATGATCATTATCTTCACTAGATCTTATCTATGTACAAAGGTAAATCGCCTTATAGAAGATTATTAGTCCTCCTCACAGAATGGGTTTAGTAACAAGATGGTGATCTGAAATCCTAATGAGTTTATACATTTTCACCTTACATGTGATGACAGAATATATAAACTTGTCACTGGAATCTTATGTTGTATCTTCTGGTAAATATTTAACTTTAACTTAAAATAGATTTACAATTGATTTTAATAATACTCAGTTGCCTATCTATTGTTGTATTAACATTTTTATTATCTTGTTCATATGTATTGTATATACAGTATATATATATATTGGATATAAAGTCTACACACCCCTTGTTAAAATGTCAGGTTTCTGTGCTGTAAAAAAAAATGAGACAAAGATAAATCATTTTAGAACTTTTTCCACCTCTCAATGTGACCTATAAACTGTACAACTCAATTAAAAAAAAAACTGAAATCTTTTAGGTAGAGGAAAGAAAATAAAATAAAAATAAAATAATATGGATGCATAAGCCTGCACACCCTTAAACTAATACTTTGTTGAAGCCCCTTGTGATCAGTCTTTTTGGGTATGAGTCTATCAGCATGGCATATTGTGACTTGGCAAGATTTGCCCGCTCTTCTTTGCTCTGTCAGGTTGCGAGGGCATCTCCTGTGCACAGCCCTCTTCAGATCACAATCGGATTCAGGTCTGGGCCATTCCAAAACTTTAATCTTCTTCTGGTGAAGCCATTCCTTTGTTGATTTGGATGTATGCTTTGGGTCGTTGTCATGCTGAAAGATGAAGTTCCTCTCCAGGTTCAGATTTCTAGCAGAAGCCTGAAGGTTTTGTGCCAATATTGACTGGTATTTGGAACTGTTCATAATTTCCTCTATCTTAACTAAGGCCCCATTTCCAGCTGAAGAAAAACAGCCCCAAAGCATGATGCTGCCACCACCATGCGTCACTGTGGGTATGGTGTTCTTTTGGTGATGTGCAATGTTGTTTTTGCGCCAAACATATCTTTTGGAATTATGGCCAAAAAGTTCAACCTTGGTTTCATCAGACCATAACACCTTTTCCCACATACTTTTCGGAGACTTCAGATGTGTTTTTGCAAAATCTAGGCTGTCTTGGATGTTTTTTTTCGTAAGAAAAGGCTTTCGTCTTGCCACTCTACCCCATAGCCCAGACATATGAAGAATATGGGAGATTGTTGCCACATGTTCCACACAGCCAGTACTTGCCAGATATTCCTGCAGTTCCTTTAATGTTGCTGTAGGCCTCTTGGTAGCCTCCCAGACCAGTTTTCTTCTCGTCTTTTCATCAATTTTGTAGGGAGCTCCAGTTCTTGGTAATGTCACTGTTGTGCCATATTTTCTCCACTTGATGATGACTGTCTTCACTGTGTTCCATGGTATATCTAATGCCTTGGAAATTCTTTTGTACCCTTCTCCTGACTGATACCTTTTAACAATGAGATCCCTCTGATGCTTTGGAAGCTCTCTGTGGACCATGGCTTTTGCTGTGGGATGCGACTAAGAAAATTTCAGGAAAGACCAACTAGAGCAGCTGAACTTTATTTGGGGTTAATCAGAGGCACTTTACATGATGGCAGGTGTATGCTGACTCCTATTTAACACGATTTGGAATGTGATTGCTTAATTCCGAACACAGCTACATCCCCAGTTATAAGATGGTGTGCAGACTTATGCAACCACATTATTTTTTATTTTAATTTCCCTCCACCTAAAAGATTTCAGTTTGTTTTTCAATTGAGTTGTACAGTTTATAGGTCACATTAAAGGTGGAAAAAGTTCTGAAATTATTTATCTTTGTGTCATTTTTTTACAGCACAGAAACCTGACATTTTAACAGGGGTGTGTAGACTTTTTATATCCACTGTAGCACTGTTGATTGCTATGGCAACACCACACAACATAGCCAGGAAGCAGGGATGAGCCATATACCAGCAGTGGGTAGTGATGTTGGGTTGATGACCCCAACTTAGGTGTAACGCAGGGTAGGTGTGGCAGTTTGGAGGTACAGACTCCACTGTTGGGTCTTGTGTAGGGTCCACCGATGTTCCCTCCTTCCACAACAGTGTGCAGACTCCTAGCTTCAGAAACAGAAAGACTATCCGCTTTCCTTGGTGTCGATGGTGATCTGCTGCTTTTAGTTGGGCTCTGTTCACATCAGTCATCTAAACTGGAGCTGAACCTTCATAATAGGGATGGGGGGAAAAGTGCACAATCTTCTTGTAACCCCAATAATATGGGGTGATGATGGAGCCTGAAGCAATGGATAGAGGTCCCTCTCGTGTTGGTTGTTTTCTGTGGGTGTTGCGATCAACTCCCGCTAAGGTCCGTAGCTCGTGATGATATGGAAGGTTTTGTTACTCCTCCATGTAAAGTAGTCCTCCACGCATAAGAAATTCAGTAAGATGGGACTTTTGAAAGATAAATATATTTTTATTGATAGAAAACCATCGGTACTTACACCTTCCAATTATCATTGCTATCTTGAGTATCGAATCTGATTGCATTCAACTTCTATAATTTTTTGCGATTGTTTATGTTTTTTCATTAGACGTGCAATAAAACTACCGTATATACTTGAGTATAAGCCAAGATTTTCAGCCCTTTTTTAAGGCTAAAAAGCGCCCGCCTCTGCTTATACTCGAGTCATTCTCCCCCCTGTGTCTCTCTAACCCCCCTGTGTCTCTCTAACCCCTCCGTGTCTCTCTAACCCCCCTGTGTCTCTTTCCCTCCCCCTTCCTCATCCTCAACCCCCCCTCCTCATTCTAAACCCCCCCTCCTCATTCTAAACCCCCCTCTTCACTTTACATCTCTAAATACCTCCCCCTCTCCCTTTCCCCTCACTTACATTCATCTGCAGCTTCTCCTCCGGCCTCCACTCCTTCCTGCGTCGGCACCCTGTATATGCTAATGACGTGACGTGAGGGGGGTTTAGAATGAGGATGGGGTTTGAGGATGAGGAGAGGGGGTTGAGGAGGGAGGTTGAGGATGGGGGGGTTGAGGATGAGGATTGGGGTTGAGGATGAGGAGGGAGGTTGAGGAGGGGGTTGAGGAGGGGGTTGAGGATGGGGGGTTTGAGGATGAGGATGGGGGGTTGTGGAGGGGGTTGAGGATGAGAGGGTTGAGGAGGGGTGTTGAGGAGGGGGTTGAGGAGTGGGTTGAGGATGAGGAGGGAGGTTGAGGAGGGAGGTTGAGGATGAGGAGGGAGGTTGAGGATAAGGAGGGAGGTTGAGGATGAGGAGGGAGGTTGAGGAGGGGGGGTTGAGGAGGGAGCTTGAGGCGGGGGGTTGAGGATGAGGATGGGGGGTTGAGGATGAGGATGGGGGGTTGAGGATGGGGTGTTGAGGATGAGGAGGGAGGTTGAGGATGAGGAGGGGGGTTGAGGAGGGTGTTAAGGATGAGGGGGGGGTTGAGGTTGAGGAGGGGGATTGAGGAGGTGGTTGAGGATTTGGGGGTTGACGAAGGGTGTTGAGGATGGGGGGGTTGAGGAGGGAGGTTGAGGATGAGGAGGGGGGTTAAGGTTGTGGAGGGAGGTTAAGGAGGGGGTTGAGGATGAGGAGGGGGGTTGAGGTTGAGGAGGGGGTTGAGGATGGGGGAGTTGAGGATGAGGATGGGGGTTGAGGAGGGAGGTTGAGGAGGGGGTTGAGGATGAGGATGGGGGGTTGAGGAGGGAGGTTGAGGAGGGGGTTGAGGATGAGGGGGTTGAGGAGGGAGGATGAGGAGGGAGGTTGAGGATGAGGAGTGGGGTTTGAGGAGGGAGGTTGAGAATGAGGAGGGGGTTGAGGAGGGAGGTTGAGGATGAGGAGGGAGGTTGAGGATGAGGAAGGAGGTTGAGGAGGAGGGTTGAGGAGGGGCGGGTTTAGGATAAGGATAAGGTGGGTTGAGGAGGGAGGTTGAGGAGGGGGTTGAGGATGGGGGGGTTGAGGAGGGGGTTGAGGATGGAGGTTGAGGATGAGGAGGGAGGTTGAGGAGGGGGGTTGAGGTTGTGGAGGGGGTTGAGGATGAGGAGGGGGGTTGGGGTTGAGGAGGGGGGTTGAGGATGAGGATGGGGGGTTGAGGAGGGAGGTTGAGGAGGGAGGTTGAGGATGAGGAGGTAGGTTGAGGATGAGGAGTGGGGTTGAGAATGAGGAGGGGGTTGAGGAGGGAGGTTGAGAATGAGGAGGGGGGTTGAGGAGGGTGATAAGGGAGGTGGGGAAGAGACACAGGGAAGGGAGAGGGGGAAGAGAGGATGCAGGGGTTGAGGATGAGGATGGAGGGTTGAAGAGGGAGGTTGAGGAGGGGGGTTGAGGAGGGGGTTGAGGAGGGGGTTGAGGATGAGGGGGTTGAGGAGGGAAATTGAGGAAGGGTGTTGAGGAGGGGGTTGAGGAGTGGGTTCAGGATGAGGAGGGAGGGTGAGGAGGGAGGTTGAGGATAAGGAGGGAGGTTGAGGATGAGGAGGGAGGTTGAGGAGGGGGGTTGAGGATGAGGATGGGGGGGGTTGAGAAGGGAGGTTGAGGAGGGGGGTTGAGGATGGGGGTTGAACATGAGGATGGGGGGTTGAGGAGGGGGGTTGAGGATGAGGAGGGAGGTTGAGGATGAGGAGGGTGTTGAGGATGAGGAGGGGGGTTGAGGTTGAGGAGGGGGGTTGAGGTGGTTGAGGATGGGGGGGTTGAAAATGGGGGGTTGAGGAGGGTGGTTGACGAGGGGTGTTGAGGATGGGGGGGTTGAGGAGGGAGGTTGAAGATGAGAAGGGGGGTTGAGGAGGGAGGTTGAGGATGAGGAGGGGGGTTGAAGTTGAGGAGGGAGGTTAAGGAGGGGGTTGAGGATGAGGAGGGGTGTTGAGGTTGAGGAGGGGGTTGAGGATGGGGGAGTTGAGGATAAGGATGGGGGGTTGAGGAGGGAGGTTGAGGAGGGGTTGAGGATGAGGGGGTTGAGGAGGGAGGTTGAGGAGGGAGGATGACGAGGGAGGTTGAGGATGAGGAGTGGGGTTGAGGAGTGTGACGAAGTGCCCTTCGCCACTTTGTCTTGGAGAGGACTGTTTGCCAGCCTCCTGCCCTGCGACTATGGCCCTGGTACATATTGCCCTTCAAACACAGTATTCGGCCATACCAGAGTGTATGTCACTCATTCTGGCCCTTTACATACAGGGGGGTCATTCGGTACTTGCCCTGTGTGAACCATGATACCACAGAAAGCTATGCCATGGAGCCCATCATATAATGAAAGACTATGGGAAAGACTTTAGCTACATGGCAATTGAACTGTGTGAAGAGGATCTGAGCGCTATTCGGTAGTTTTATGCGCTCAGACCCCAGCTGTAACGGAACCCATCACTGTTTTACCCTGTTTTATGATTATTTAATTATTGTTTAAAATATGATCACATTGCTGTACTGTAGATATGTTGTTTTATGTTCTACAGAATATATTGGCTCAGAATATCAAAGCTACTAGGCTAATAGATAATCCTGTTACAGATAAGAAAAGTCGATTGTATAAACTGTTTTCATTCTCAGATAAGAACAAAGAAGGCTGATTTAATCATTGTCTGATTAAATCAAGTTGCCTCAGGGAGGGGTGACCACACCTATTGTCCTATATGTGTATTGTGTGGGGGATATGTGACATGTCTGTGTGTTATGTGAAAAACATACTTTTACGAACTTTTGAACCCCTGGTCTAATTCATGCCATTTTTTTATATGTTGTTCCCCTGGGTGAGAGCTATTGAACAGTGCTGGACTTAAAGGTGTACCCCCTGTTTTTGGGGTACATCCAGAATGTGGTTAAAATTGTGTCTGTTTTAATTGTGTTACCTGTTATCTGAGGGGAGGCGACGTGGGGGTTGAACCATGTATCTAATTGGCTGTGATAATTATGTGGGTGTAGCCCTTCAGAGGGCACCATTGCATAAAAGGAGATCCCCTGTCATTAAAGTTCTAGTTCTACTTGACCCTTCAAAACGTAGTCTCATCTCGTTATTGGAGGGGATCGCTATATCATACTGGGGATTTCTATGCTTTTGCATACTCCCTTGAGCTGTAACTACTGAACGCTTGTTCCTGATGTGTCCTCCTTGGAGGAGAGGTCTTCCCCACACGGTCCTGGATGCTGGAGATTCATACAGGGTGGAAGGAAGACGGTGCGGCTCCAGCTAAACTACGGCGGTTGTGGAGTCTGCGGTGGTTGAGGTGTCCGGTGCGGTGCTTATAGGCCTCGGCGCATACTAGGACGCGTCTATCAACGGAGGTACCCGGTCGGGGTGCCAGGAGATCCGTTACAAGGAGAGAGGTTGAGAATGAGGAGGGGGTTGAGGAGGGGGGTTGAGGTTGAGGAGGGGGGTTGAGGATGGGGGGGTTGAGGATAAGGATAAGGTGGGTTGAGGAGGGAGGTTGAGGAGGGGGTTGAGGATGGGGGGTTGAGGAGGGGGTTGAGGATGGGGGGTTGAGGAGGGAGGATGAGGAGGGAGGTTGAGGAGGGGGGTTGATGTTGTGGAGGGGGTTGAGGATGAGGAGGGGGGTTGGGGTTGAGGAGGGTGGTTGAGGATGAGGATGGGGGGTTGAGGAGGGGGTTGAGGATGAGGAGGGAGGTTGAGGAGGGGGTTGAGGAGGGGGTTGAGGATGGGGGTTTGAGGATGAGGATGGGGGGTTGAGGAGGGGGGTTGTGGAGGGGGTTGAGTATGAGAGTGTTGAGGAGGGAAATTGAGGAAGGGTGTTGAGGAGTGGGTTGAGGATGAGGAGGGAGGTTGAGGATGAGGAGGGAGGTTGAGGATGAGGAGGGAGGTTGAGGATAAGGAGGGAGGTTGAGGATGAGGAGGGAGGTTGAGGAGGGGGGGTTGAGGAGGGAGCTTGAGGCGGGGGGTTGAGGATGAGGATGGGGGGTTGAGGATGAGGATGGGGGGTTGAGGAGGGGTGTTGAGGATGAGGAGGGAGGTTGAGGATGAGGAGGGGGGTTGAGGAGGGTGTTAAGGATGAGGGGGGGGTTGAGGTTAAGGAGGGGGGTTGAGGAGGTGGTTGAGGATGGGGGGGTTGACGAAGGGTGTTGAGGATGGGGGGGGTTGAGGAGGGAGGTTGAGGATGAGGAGGGGGGTTAAGGTTGTGGAGGGAGGTTAAGGAGGGGGTTGAGGATGAGGAGGGGGGTTGAGGTTGAGGAGGGGGTTGAGGATGGGGGAGATGAGGATGAGGATGGGGGGTTGAGGAGGGAGGTTGAGGAGGGGGTTGAGGATGAGGGGGTTGAGGAGGGAGGTTGAGGATGTGGGGTTGAGGAGGGAGGTTGAGGAGGGGGTTGAGGATGAGGGGGTTGAGGAGGGAGGTTGAGGATGAGGAGTGGGGTTGAGGAGGGAGGTTGAGAATGAGGAGGGGGTTGAGGAGGGAGGTTGAGGACGAGGAAGGAGGTTGAGGAGGGGGGTTGAGGAGGGGCGGGTTGAGGATAAGGATAAGGTGGGTTGAGGAGGGAGGTTGAGGAAGGGGTTGAGGATGGGGGGGTTGAGGAGGGGATTGAGGATGGGGGGGTTGAGGAGGGAGGTTGAGGATGAGGAGGGAGGTTGAGGAGGGGGGTTGAGGTTGTGGAGGGGGTTGAGGATGAGGAGGGGGGTTGGGGTTGAGGAGGGGGGTTGAGGATGAGGATGGGGGGTTGAGGAGGGGGTTGAGGAGGGAGGTTGAGGATGAGGAGGTAGGTTGAGGATGAGGAGTGGGGTTGAGAATGAGGAGGGGGTTGAGGAGGGAGGTTGAGAATGAGGAGGGGGGTTGAGGAGGGTGATAAGGGAGGTGGGAAAGAGACACAGGGAAGGGAGAGGGGGAAGAGAGGATGCGGGGGTTGAGGATGAGGATGGAGGGTTGAAGAGGGGGGTTGAGGAGGGGGTTGAGGATGAGGGGGTTGAGGAGGGAAATTGAGGAAGGGTGTTGAGGAGGGGGTTGAGGAGTGGGTTCAGGATGAAGAGGGAGGTTGAGGATAAGGAGGGAGGTTGAGGATGAGGAGGGAGGTTGAGGAGGGGGGTTGAGGATGAGGATGGGGGGTTGAGAAGGGAGGTTGAGGATGGGGGTTGAACATGAGGATGGGGGGTTGAGGAAGGGGTTGAGGATGAGGATGGGGGGTTGAGGAGGGGGGTTGAGGATGAGGGAGGTTGAGGATGAGGAGGGAGGTTGAGGATGAGGAGGGTGTTGAGGATGAGGAGGGGGGTTGAGGTTGAGGAGGGGGGTTGAGGAGGTGGTTGAGGATGGGGGGGTTGAAAATGGGGGGTTGAGGAGGGAGGTTGACAAGGGGTGTTGAGGAGGGAGGATGAGGAGGGAGGTTGAGGAGGGGGGTTGAGGTTGTGGAGGGGTTTGAGGATGAGGAGGGGGGTTGGGGTTGAGGAGGGGGGTTGAGGATGAGGATGGGGGGTTGAGGAGGGAGGTTGAGGAGGGGGTTGAGGATGAGGAGGGAGGTTGAGGATGAGGAGTGGGGTTGAGGAGGGAGGTTGCGAATGAGGAGTGGGGTTGAGGAGGGAGGTTGAGAATGAGGAGGGGGTTGAGGAGGGTGATAAGGGAGGTGGGGAAGAGACACAGGGAAGGGAGAGGGGGAAGAGAGGATGCGGGGGTTGAGGATGGGGGGTTGAGGAGGGAGGTTGAGGAGGGGGTTGAGGAGGGGGTTGAGGATGATGGGGTTGAGGAGGGAAATTGAGGAAGGGTGTTGAGGAGGGGGTTGAGGAGTGGGTTGAGGATGAGGAGGGAGGATGAGGATAAGGAGGGAGGTTGAGGATGAGGAGGGAGGTTGAGGAGGGGGGTTGAGGATGAGGATGGGGGGTTGAGGAGGGAGGTTGAGGATGGGGGTTGAGCATGAGGATGGGGGGTTGAGGAGGGGGTTGAGGATGAGGATGGGGGGTTGAGGAGGGGGGTTGAGGATGAGGAGGAAGGTTGAGGATGAGGAGGGGGGTTGAGGAGGGAGGTTGAGGATGAGGAGGGTGTTGAGGATGAGGAGGGGGGTTGAGGTTGAGGAGGGGGGTTGAGGAGGTGGTTGAGGATGGGGGGTTGAGGAGGGAGGTTGACGAGGGGTGTTGAGGAAGGGGGGGTTGAGGAGGGAGGATGAGGATGAGGAGGGAGGTTGAGGATGAGGAGGGGGGTTGGGGAGGGAGGTTGAGGATGAGGAGGGGGGTTGAGGTTGAGGAGGGAAGTTAAGAAGGGGGTTGAGGATGAGGAGGGGGTTGAGGTTGAGGAGAGGGTTGAGGAGGGGGTTTAGGATGGGGGGGTTGAGGAGGGAGGTTGAGGATGAGGAGTGGGGTTGAGGAGGGAGGTTGAGAATGAGGAGTGGGGTTGAGGAGGGAGGTTGAGAATGAGGAGGGGGGTTGAGGAGGGTGATAAGGGAGGTGGGGAAGAGACACATGGAAGGGAGAGGGGGAAGAGAGGATGCGGGGGTTGAGGATGAGGATGGGGGTTTAGGAGGGAGGTTGAGGAGGGGGTTGAAGAGGGAAATTGAGGAAGGGTGTTGAGGAGGGGGTTGAGGAGTGGGTTGAGGGTGAGGAGGGAGGATGAGGAGGGAGTTTGAGGATAAGGAGGGAGGTTGAGGAGGGGGGTTGAGGATGAGGATGGGGGGGTTGAGGAGGGAGGTTGAGGAGGGGGGTTGAGGATGGGGGTTGAGCATGAGGATGGGGGGTTGAGGATGAGGAGAGAGGATGAGGAGGGGGGTTGAGGAGGGAGGTTAAGGATGAGGAGGGAGGTAGAGGAGGGGGGTTGAGGATGAGGATGGGGGGTTGAGGAGGGAGGTTGAGGATGGGGGTTGAGCATGAGGATGGGGGGTTGAGGAGGGGGTTGAGGATGAGGATGGGGGGTTGAGGAGGGGGGTTGAGGATGAGGAGGAAGGTTGAGGATGAGGAGGGGGGTTGAGGAGGGAGGTTGAGGATGAGGAGGGTGTTGAGGATGAGGAGGGGGGGTTGAGGTTGAGGAGGGGGGTTGAGGAGGTGGTTGAGGATGGGGGGTTGAGGAGGGAGGTTGATGAGGGGTGTTGAGGAAGGGGGGGTTGAGGAGGGAGGATGAGGATGAGGAGGGAGGTTGAGGATGAGGAGGGGGGTTGGGGAGGGAGGTTGAGGATGAGGAGGGGGGTTGAGGTTGAGGAGGGAAGTTAAGAAGGGGGTTGAGGATGAGGAGGGGGTTGAGGTTGAGGAGAGGGTTGAGGAGGGGGTTTAGGATGGGGGGGTTGAGGAGGGAGGTTGAGGATGAGGAGTGGGGTTGAGGAGGGAGGTTGAGAATGAGGAGTGGGGTTGAGGAGGGAGGTTGAGAATGAGGAGGGGGGTTGAGGAGGGTGATAAGGGAGGTGGGGAAGAGACACATGGAAGGGAGAGGGGGAAGAGAGGATGCGGGGGTTGAGGATGAGGATGGGGGTTTAGGAGGGAGGTTGAGGAGGGGGTTGAAGAGGGAAATTGAGGAAGGGTGTTGAGGAGGGGGTTGAGGAGTGGGTTGAGGGTGAGGAGGGAGGATGAGGAGGGAGTTTGAGGATAAGGAGGGAGGTTGAGGAGGGGGGTTGAGGATGAGGATGGGGGGGTTGAGGAGGGAGGTTGAGGAGGGGGGTTGAGGAGGGGGGTTGAGCATGAGGATGGGGGGTTGAGGATGAGGAGAGAGGATGAGGAGGGGGGTTGAGGAGGGAGGTTAAGGATGAGGAGGGAGGTAGAGGAGGGTGTTGAGGATGAGGAGGGGGGTTGAGGTTGAGGAGGGGGGTTGAGGATGTGGTTGAGGATAGGGGGGTTGAGGAGGGAGGTTGACAAGAGAGGTTGACGAGGGGTGTTGAGGATGGGGGGGTTGAGGAGTGAGGTTGAGGATGAGGAGGGGGGTTGGGGAGGGAGGTTGAGGATGAAGAGGGGGGTTGAGGTTGAGGAGGGAAGTTAAGAAGGGGGTTGAGGATGAGGAGGGGGGTTGAGGTTGAGGAGGGGGTTGAGGAGGGGGTTGAGGATGGGGGAGTTGAGTATGAGGATGGGGGGTTGAAGAGGGAGGTTGAGGAGGGGGTTGAGGAGGGAGGTTGAGGATGAGGAGGGAGGATGATGAGGGAGGTTGATGATGAGGAGTGGGGTTGGGGAGGGAGGTTGAGAATGAGGAGGGGGTTGAGGAGGGAGGTTGAGGATGAGGAGGGAGGTTGAGGATGAGGAAGGAGGTTGAGGAGGGTGTTGAGGATGAGGAGGGGGGTTGAGGTTGAGGAGGGGGGTTGAGGAGGGGGTTGAGGATGGGGGGGTTGAGGATAAGGATAAGGTGGGTTGAGGAGGGAGGTTGACGAGGGGGTTGAGGATGGGGGGTCGAGGAGGGAGGATGAGGATGAGGAGGGAGGTTGAGGAGGGGGGTTGAGGTTGTGGAGGGGGTTGAGGATGAGGATGGGGGGTTGAGGAGGGAGGTTGAGGAGGGGTTTGAGGATGAGGGGGTTGAGGAGGGAGGTTGAGGATGAAGAGGGAGGTTGAGGATGAGGAGTGGGGTTGAGGAGGAAGGTTGAGAATGAGGAGTGGGGTTGAGGAGGGAGGTTGAGAATCAGGAGGGGGGTTGAGGAGGGTGTTAAGGGAGGTGGGGAAGAGACACAGGGAAAGGGAGAGGGGAGAAGAGACACAGAGGAGAGAGGGGGGAAAAAGAAAAGGGCACACAAGAGGGGGACACAGAGGGCCCAAGAGGGACACAGGGGGCAGCACATTTCCCACCCTTGGCTTATACTCGAGTCACTCATTTTTCCCAGTATTTTGTGGTAAAATAGGTGCCTCGGCTTATACTCGGGTCAGCTTATACTCGAGTATATACGGTATATTTATCTTTCAAATGTCCTATCTTATTGAATTTCTTATGCGTGGAGGACTACTTTACATAGAGTAGTAACAAAACCTTCCATACACGCCGTCATCCAGTTGACGAATACACAGTGTTCTTCAAAAACTCTGTCACCGAGATACGGATCTTAGCGAGAGTTGATCGCAACACCCACAGAAAACAACCAACACGAGAGGGACCTCTATCCATTGCTTCAGGCTCCATCATCACCCCATATTTTTGGGGTTACATAAAGAAGATTGTGTGCTTTTTCAACCCAATCCCTATCATATACCAGCAAAGTGTCAACACTGCTCTCCTATTGGCTGTGGTGCAAATCAGCTTTGGTTATGTAGGCAAAGAGGCCTGGGAAATGTAGTGTATCACTGACATGTAACAGGAAGCTGCAAGGACAAAGCTGTAAGGAGATTGGCTGACCAAGCAACAGCAGGTAAATAGTGGGTTAATATTGCTCCCCAGGTAATGCATGCTGATTGGGGGGTCTACAGGAAGTTGTGTAGAGACCCCCTGGGGTGTTATAATCATTAGAGAGATCTTTAGATATTAATACAAATAACATGTTTTATGAGATGTGCTGCATGCACATAGGCTGCAGAAATGTATTCACCCAGCTCACTTAGATATCCCTTTAAGAACAGACATATTACTGGACAAAAAGAAACACACCACTTCATAGTGTAACCTGTTTATTGCAATGTATACAACAAATGTTTTTTTAGAACTGAAGACTGTGGACGAACGTAATGACTGTCCATTCACATGATCCTCTACAATAATTCTCCATTATTCCCACTTCTAGTCCACTATAGAGGGAAAGGACACATGGGACCCCACCTGATACCAGATAATTCCTCCAGACTAATACTGTGTGAGTCCAAGTGACTGACATGTTTAAACACGAGCGACATCTGGACTGTGTTCCAGAAGTCTTGCTATGCTATTGGTTTATCTGCCTGCGTCGGGGTTGAAGGACAGGTCTTGATGTGTCATCAGCAGAAAACATTTTGCTCCATGTGCCAGTCCAAAATACAAGAGTAGATCCTGAACCAGAAAACTACCACCGGGCCCTTCCAGGTTACACCTTGGTACCCTGGAACCTTGCTTCAAGCCACTGTGATATGGGTGCCACCAGCAAGGACATCTAAGAAGTGATTGCCCCAATCAACCTCTAAGAGCTTAACATGCACCAGCCTGACCTCATGATCATGAGGAAAAGTGCTTCTCGGTTTCCAGCAGTCATTTCAGAATCATCAGCAGAAGCATCTGGATCACCACCATCATGATCTTCTCTTCCGTGGGCTTGAAAAGGCCAGAGAGACCAGTCCTACCCATGGTAATCCAGTTTTTCATTACCTTATTCCAGGGCAGCAGCAGAAATACAATATACAAAGTAGGAATAGCTCAGGGAAATAATAAAAAACCTTCCTACTAAATGAAACACACCATTGCTAATTTTGCGGAAATATATCCCGCTCTAATTCTCTCTTGGTCAACCCAGGATAACCAAGAAAAACAATCAATATTCCCGGACCTCAAAATAACTCTTCGTAATTTTAAACAGGCTGGACTGGAGAATGCAACACATGAATCGTGTACAAAAAGAAGATAACACGTCTTATATAGAATAACGCAAGTTCAACAAGGGTTACTGAAGACATTGAGGTGTCCTACAGATGTCTTTCAGGACAATACCCAAAAGACCAGTATTAACCATTCAGTGTCAGTAAGGTCATTATCAGAGCGGGACACCTACAGGGCAGAGAGAGAGAGAGGACAGAGAGAGAAGCACAGGACAGAGAGAGAGGCACAGGACAGAGAGAGAGGCACAGGACAGAGAGAGAGGCACAGGACAGAGAGAGAGGCACAGGACACAGAGAGAGAGACAGGACATAGAGAGAGGCACAGGACAGAGGGATAGGACAGAGAGAGAGGCACAGGACAGAGAGAGAGGCACAGGACAGAGAGAGAGGCACAGGACAGAGAGAGAGACAGGACAGAAAGAGAGAGGACAGAGAGAGGCACAGGACAAAGAGAGAGAAGCACAGGACAGAGAGTGGCACAGGACAGAGAGAGAGACAGGACAGAGAGAGAGAGACAGGACAGATAGAGAGGCACAGGACATAGAGAGGGAGAGAGGACACAGAGAGAGGAGACAGAGACAGAGAAAGAGAGAGGGGTAAAGAGAGAGAGAGAGAGAGACAGGACACAGAGAGAGAGACAGGACAGAGAGAGAGAGGCACAGGACAGAGAGAGAGAGAGAGACAGAGAGAGGGGTAAAGAGAGAGAGACAGGTACACAGAGACAGGTACAGAGAGGGAGGTGTACAGAGTTTTCTCTGGGGCATTCTGTCTTCTTATGATATGGCAAAACTATTTGGGTTTTAGCCTCATGATCAAGTCTTCCAATTAACCATTTTGCTTGGTTTCGTGTAGTACTCATTGATTGGATCTTCTTCTTCTTGCAGTCCAAAGGACTCTAAGCAGTTTTCTTCAAACCCACAATTTAAAGGTTTCAATTCTATCCCGCTTAGTTTTCTTTATGGTCCAGCCCTCATATAGTTCTATCACACCAGCAACTATATACTTTTCAGACAAAAATGAAGGAGCTCTGTATAGTAAGCAAAAATACGACCTGGAGTGGATTGTGGATCAGATCATGAGCTTGTTATTAAGTTCAGACTGAAGAAAAAGAGGTAAAATCATACGATGAGCGGATTTAAAGTAAATAATATACCCTATGAATATGCAGTGTAGTGTATATATTGGAGATACTAGACATGGTAGATAGAATGTCTGAAGGACTTTGGACAGAAATTAGAGACATTATACAGAAAGCAGTAACAAAGAATATCCCTGAAAGGAAGAAAACTAAGAAGGGAAGATGGCTGTCTGATGAGGCTTTGAAAGTAGTCCAGAAAAGAAAGAAAATGAAAGGTAGTGGTGATAGGAAAAGATTTGCAAAATTCTAGAAGAGACAAAGAAATATTCTATAATGAGTGATGTAAAGAGATAGAAGAAGATAACCAAATGGGTAAGTCAAGGGATTTCTTCAAGAAAATTGGGATCTCAAAGGAACCTTTCATGACGTGAGCGTGAAAAAAGGCAAAAATGGTAGGGACTTAACAGAAGCAGATTATATAAATAAGAGGTGGCAGATCTAAACAGGAAGGAAAGTAAGAGAGAGATAGAAGGTATGATGAAGGGCGGGAATGTGACGTAAAAAGATTAAAGGGGATATGAAAAAAGGATAATGGAAAGTGAGATTTGCAGGAGAGGGGTTAGGAGAGAAAAGAGAGAGATTTAAATCAAGAAATATCAAGTCAACTCTTAATCGAATAAAAACTTAACTTTAGGGGGTGTGTCTTGCCAAGTGAAGGGAGCAGACGCGTGGAAGAGCTGCTCTCCTCCCAAAAAATAATAAATAGGGTTTATTGTACCAAAAATTGGGTCAAATTAACTTCTAAACAACTTTTCAAGACACAGGAGAGAAAGAGGATCAAGAAGACACTTTGGTCAAGCTAATTGAGCCATGCACCATCGCCACAAGGTTGAGGCCTACCTCATCCTGCCTCCTGTGGCTACGGCCCCCTGTGTCCCCCAACTCACGTAGAGGGCCCTGACAGGGCTTCGGAGGCAAGAGAAGGAGGCACAGAGTGGAAGAGACCCATGAGACGGGACCTCCCGCGGCGCTGAGAGACACAGAGGCGGAAGGCGACCTGGAGCCTACTGGGGAGTCGGGCCATCCAGGGCATACAAAAGAAGGGCATCACCTAGCAATACAGACACCAGACCTACCCACCTTCAGAGCTATGTAAGCGTCTGAGGGTCGACAGCTAGAGGTCTGGGACGCACCAGTAAATGAGTGCGCACAGCTCCAGGGAAGCCGGGAAGCAGGCCGCCATCTTCCTCCACGTGGCGGAGGAACCGCCAGTAGCCCCTTCCCCACAGCAAGGTCCTACCAGGTTCTGGTGCGGTCCCAGGCGGGTGGCCCCCCAGATAGGGAGTAGACACAGGGCCCCTGAGACCGGGCCAGAAGTCTCAGAAAAAGAAGGGATCCTTGTTCTGACCCCCACATAGGGTATTTCCCGCCAAAGGAGGGGCCGCCATCTTAACAAAAAAAAAAAAGGGGGGTCACATTGAGTGAATAGGAGAAGAAGGGGGTGGAGCCAGCTTTCTAAAATGGTGGACGCAGCCTAGATAGGCTCTGTGGCCTGGCAGGTCAGTATCCCCGCACAGCGTTCTGGGTGCTGACGGAACGGACCGCGAGTTGGGGGAATAAAAGTGGGACCAGACTGAGCATGGGAATCGGGTCTTCTGGCACAGAGCCACGTACACAGTCTGCAGAAGAAAAGAGTGGCGACGTGGGCCTTAGGGGGCTGAACTTCCGGAAAAACAGGTGGCTAGACCTCTGCAACCGCCCAACAGGTACCCGGCACCCCGAGACAGAGGGGGTATAAAGAAGAAGGCCTAAGAACCCATACACAACACTCAAAATCCCTCAGGCACTCCCCCTCAACCTGAGGAGAAGCTCAAGTGAGTGGCAGAGGAACTACAACAGGACTACACAGCCAGCTTGCTCAGCTTATGTGGCTGTATATGTTTTATGCTGCCCAGTGAGGCTTACACTACATAAGCCCGGAATCTGAGAACATTTTCTGAATTTTTACACTTCTTATACCGAAAGTTGCCTAGTATACTTTAACAGTGAATAAGCTGGGAGACATAACGCTATCTTTTGGCTGTCTGAGCCACTCTGGGCCTAGGTACTGCTGTGTCTCTACTGCCTGAACATTTTTCACATCCCTATACAGCCCTCTGCTTGCCATATGCCAATATATGCAACAGAGTTTCTCCCACTAGTATTCTCACCCGAGTGCACACTACATCCTCAAGAAGAAATCCCTTACGGGCACTGGTAGAGCCTAGATTTATTCTCCTCTGGATCCTGTCGTAGGAGTAAAGGAGGGCTTCAGACCTACTTTCCTAGGGCAAAGCAGTGCTTAAACATTTACAACACTCTCGCAGATACCATGGGATAAGGAGTTGAATAACAGGGGACTCTGGACGGGCACAACCTCAACCATTTTATAGACTCTCCTTGAAATGGCCACTGATCTGACCCAAAGGAGACCCCTCACGAATACTTTACCTCCTCTACAAACTATCTCTGACTAACAAAGTGCACACAGCAATCATCCCCTTCTGCTGAAAATGGGCAAATCTAAGAAAAGTCTGCCTTCTAAGAGCATACAGGAACTGTTTAACAAACCGGAGGTACCCCCTCTCAACCTCCAAGTCCTCCCTCCAGGCAAATGGAATCTCCAGAGATCAAGGGAGATGACCCTAATATACCACCCAACATGAATCTTTAAGCCAAATCAATTGCTATAATAGGGCAAATGCTACAAGCTCAATCAGCGCAACTGGTGAAAGACATTAGGGAAGATCTTTACGAACTGGATAAAAAAACTAACTTACTATAGGAAACAACAGATAACATTTTGGAAGTCCAGAAACAAGATAGAGCTGAAATCTCAACCCTGACAGCTAAAGTATCACTCCTAGATTATAAAATCGACGATCTAGAAAATAGATCGAGGAGACACCACATCAGAGTGCGTGGGGTACCGAAAACAGTTCCGGATTTAATACAATACCTAACTGCAGTGATCTCTAATATCCTGCCAGATGTTGCAGATAGTTCCTGGGAGATTGAGCAAGCTCATAGAGCCCTGGGGGCCTCAAGAAATCAAGAGCTTCCTAAGGATATAATTGTGCGTTTCTTAAAGTAAAGAACCAGAGATTTGATCCTTAAAGCTACAAGGAAAATGCCTGCCATCAAAGGATCAGATGGCGCTTTGCTTCAGGTCTACCTGGACCTATCCCCAATGACATTGGAAAAACGCAGAGCCATGAAGCCGGCCCTAGCCATTCTCATCAAACACAAAATACCATACAGATGAGGTTTTCCTTTTTCCCTCTCGTTTCAACATAAGCGGACTGCCTATTCGATATATACGCCTGAAGATTGCAGCCAAACTTCTACACCGCCTTCATTTGGCTGCTCCAGAGGAGATATGCCCTGCTCAAGAAC
Organism: Discoglossus pictus; assembly: GCA_027410445.1. Lineage (NCBI taxonomy): Eukaryota > Metazoa > Chordata > Amphibia > Anura > Alytidae > Discoglossus > Discoglossus pictus. The sequence goes on along the minus strand of CM050175.1, from coordinate 90,464,332 downwards.
CTCCAAAATCTGGTCGACAGCCAAGAAACCACATTGTCTTACTTCTACCTTGGACTCTCAACCGGCCCTTCTCCCTGATCCCTCGAATGTCTCTCCATGCAGGCTGGGACAAGCTCAAGCCTTGGCAGATGGATGATTGTTGTGATTTCTACTTGTTTAACTCAAATACATAGTCAAAATCTTTTGCTAGTTTGGTTTACAGATAAAGAAATTAGACTTAACAGTGATGCAGCCTAGGCCGGTTCAACCTGGCTGTCAAAATGCTTTGTCATAAAGCCTAGGACTTTTAGCTTCTTTTTTAAGATTTCAATAGTCAATTTATGGAAGCCATAGTCTGTTACTAAGCTAGACTAAATCTCAGTCTCTCTTGACTGTAGTAATGCGGTAGTTTGAGTTAACTAAGTTAGTGCCTGCTGGAGCCCCCTACAGGGTCCCACATCAAGTACAGTAATGTTAAAAATGTACATGATAAAGTTATTTGTATTTTGTTGCTTACATACAGTTTTCTTCCCAAGAATTAAAGACATGCACTCCACTGTACTGAATGATTTCTCTACCTTTCCCTTCCTCTGAGGCGTTCCTAGGTGTTCCAGTCTGGCTTGTCCGTTTCCCCAGGGAGCGGTGCTGGGTATTCAGCGCACGCTCGACAGTCGGCCCGTCTCGGAACCTACTAGGGTAACAGCGCACTTGGGGTCCCTGCGGACCTCCACACTCCCATATGGCTAACTCACAATACACTTTCATCACCCACAATATCAGAGGATTCAATTCACCTAATAAAAGGAGGGAAGCCTTTATTTCATACAGGAAGGACAAACCTTCTGTTCTCTTCCTCCAAGAGACTCACTTTGCACAAAACAAAACCCCTTCTTTTTTGCACAAAGATTACCCAACCTTCTATTCCTCTAACCTAAAAACCAAGAGAGCGGGAGCAGCTATACTGATCCACAAAAATTTCCCGTTTAAAGTAATCCACAAAAATATAGATAAGGAGGGTAATTTTGTGATTCTTACTGGTTCTCTACTAAACACTAAGCTAACCCTGGTATCTATCTATTTCCCTACTGTTGCCCCCCACAAAGCTGTCATAAATCTATTGGAGACATTAGACTCCGAGGAAACTGGCAAGATTATCATAGGGGGAGATTTTAACCTGGTTTTAAACCCAGATCTGGATAGGTCCAAAGGGCAGGGAGAAAACCGATCCCCAGACAAATTCAAACAAATTCGGAACCTGTTGTTTAAATTGGGCTTGGTGGATGCTTGGAGGGGACTCCATCCACAGGAGAGGGAGTACACGTTCTATTCGCCGACACATAAATCCTACTCGAGGATTGACACACTTGTATTAGATGCCACATTACTAGAACAAACCAAATCCTCAGATATTACCCCCTGCCCCTGGGCAGACCATACTCAAGTGTCATTGGGTCTGAATCTCTACCCCAACCTAGATATGCCATACACATGACGTATTAATGATAGGCTCCTATCTAACCCTATTAAACTAGACCAAATTACAAAGGAACTGAAGGACTATTTTCAAACCAATACTAACCCTTCCACCAGCATTGGGTGGCTTTGGGTGGCACACAAGGCATTTATAAGGGGTACATGTATACGTCTGGCCTCATCTTATAAAAAAAACATGAGAGAACGTAAAAACTCATTGATAAAAGAACTCCTTAGCCTTGAAAAACAAAACCAACAACTGCAGTCTGATCTAACCCACCAGCGGATTGACACTATTAGATTAGAACTAGATAATATTCTATCCACTCAAACAGAGAAGGCCTTGATGAAAACCCAAAGCAAATTCTTTGCCCGGGCAATCAAGCCAGGGCCCCTGTTACAAATAAATTGAATGCCAGATATCAACCATCAAAAGTCACCCAGATTAAAACAGTGTCGGGCTCAGTTACAATGAACCAGGCAAAGATTCAGGATACCTTCGTACATTCTATCAGGATATCTATACCTCCCACGTACAGGTGGATAAAGATTCCCTAACTAACTTTCTAGATAAGCTGGACCTCCCGCTTTGGAAAATGCTGATCTGGAGTTGCTTAACTCTGAAGTGACCGTAGAAGAAGTCAAAGACACTATTAAATCTCTCAAATTGGGCAAATCCCCAGGGCCGGATGGCTTTTCTAATTTATATTACAAAAAATTTGAAGATGTCTTGACTCCTCAACTGGTAACATTATGCAACGCTATTCTAGAAGGGGAACAGATGCCACTGGAGTTAAATCAAGCAAATCTAGTCTTTTTTCCCAAGGTGGGGAGAGACCCGCTGGAGGTTTAGAACTATCGCCCAATCTCCTTGATGAATGGGGATATTAAAATCTTGGCTAAATTAATGGCGAATAGGATTTCCAGATTCTTGCCCAAGCTCGTCCATAAGGATCAAGCAGGCTTTATCCCACACAGGCAGACAACATTAGGAGAGTGCTAAATATACTGCATCTTGCCCGACACTCAAAAACACCACTCTGCACCCTTGCTTTAGACATTGAGAAAGCATTTGATTCTCTGGAATGGCCATATCTTTATGCTGTTTTAGCGAAATTTGGTATCAAAGGCAACTTCCTGAATAAAAAAAACTAATCATTATCTATGTACAGTACAGTGTTAAATACTGTACCAATATGCCAACTCACCCGATTCCCATCTGCAAGCATTACTATTAGCTAGGACTCTGGATAATCAGTAATATGGGCAAATAGCCATTAACACGGAGAGGACACAAAGGTCAGCAGCCAGATTCAATGTTACTTACATCAGACCTAAGGATCTGTCCTCAGACTGATATTGAGGTCAGGATCACATGCCTCACTAGTGCATATATTACTGCTGGCTGTCATTAACATGCCATTGTGAGACTTTGCAAGTCCACCGCCATAGCGGTATTGGTCAACATTTCAGCTAACAACAATCATGTCTGAGATATCTGGCTATATGATAGCTTTAAGATTGTGGGAGCTGCATGTTAAGGGGGGGAGGGGCTGTCATTGAAGGAATGTCTACCTGAGAGGCCCTGGGAAAACCTTACACCTCATACATTTCCTTCACAATGCTTGCAGATGCAGAAGATGCCTTTATGAACCTGAATTGTACCAACAAAAAGAGAGAGATAAAACCTACAAAATAAGGCCTTAAAAAAAGATAGGGACTACAGCAACTCTTCTCAACAATATTCCTCAGTGACCATCAATTAGTGACATGTTAAACAGAATCCTACTTTTCTACAGAGAAGAGGATCATGGACCATGTGATGGGAGGTGGCCATCTGCAGACAAAATATCATCATCATATAGTTACATAGTTACATAGTATTTAAGGTTGAAAAAAGACTTTCAGTCCATCAAGTTCAACTTTTCAAGATCTCCTCCGATCTGCAATATGCAGATTAACTATTAATTAATTAGTTGTATTAAAAAAATAAAATATCAAATCCCTCCTGATCCCAGACACTGGCGACCGGACTTCTCCCTGGATCAATACTGCCTCTCTAATTATCCATGATAACCCAGAATTCCCTTTTTAATTAGAAATAAATGCAGTCCCCTTTTAAAGTTATCTATCGAATCCGCTGTCACCACCTCCTCTGGTAGAGAATTCCACAGATTAACCACCCTTACTGTGAAGAACCCTTTTCTTTCTTTAAGGTGGAATCTTTTTCCTTCTAACCTCAAGGGATGTCCTCTTGTCAGTTGAAAACCTCTTGGCACAAAAAGCTCCCGTTACAAATCTTTATACTGACCCTGGATGTATTTATATAAGGTAATCATATCTCCTCTTAGACGCCTTTTTTCTAGAGAAAATAAGTGTCATTTGGTTAGTCTTTCCTCATAACTTAGCCCCTCCATTCCCCTTATTAGTTTTGTTGCCGTCCTCTGTATCTTTTCCAGCTCTAAAATGTCCTTTTTATGAAGTGGTGCCCAAAATTGTCCTCCATATTCCAAATGAGGGCGTACTAGAGATTTGTATAGTGGTAGAATTATATTTGCTTCCCTGGCTTCTATACCCTTCTTAATACATGCTAATATTTTATTTGCCTTTGCAGCTGCTGCTTGACTTTGAGCGCTGTTACCTAGGTGGTTGTCCACAAGCTCCCAAATCCCTTTCAATATCTGATACCCCTAGATTTGCTCCATTAGGATTATAAATTGCCTGGCTAATTTCCCTTCCCAGGTGCATAACTTTACATTTATTTGTATTAAATCTCATCTGCCATTAATATTTCCATTCCTCAATTTTATGTAAATCCCTTTGGAGGGAAAGCACATCACTATCTGGTTTAATTACCTTGCACAACTTTGTGTCATCTGCGAAAATGGAGACACCACACTCCAATCCTACCTCTAAGTCATTAATAAATATGTTAAAAAGGATAGGACCTAATACTGGACCCTGAGGAACCCCACTTACCACATTAGTCCAATCGGAGTATGTTCCATTTACAACAACCCTTTGCTTCCTGTCTTTTAGCCAGCTCTCAATGCATGAACAGATATTTACCCCAACTCCTGTATCTCTTAGTGTGCACAATAGTCTCCCATGTGGCACTGTATCAAAAGCCTTTGCAAAATCCAAAAAGACTACATCCACTGAGTTGCCTTGATCCAAGTTCCTACTAACCTCCTCATAGAAACTAGTTAGATTTGTTTGACATGACCTATCCCTCATAAATCCATGTTGACTCCTACTTATAATTCTGTTCAATTAGACATATTCTTGTATATTATCCCTTTATTAACCCGTCTAAAAGCTTCCCCACTACAGAAGTGAGGCTCACTGGTCTATAATTCCCCGGATTTGCTCTTGCTCCCTTTTTAAATATAGGTATCACATATGCTTTTCTCCAGTCATCTGGTAGAGACCCTGTGTTGAGTGAATCTTAAAAAAATTAATATAATGGTTTGGCTATTACAGACCCCAGCTCCCTCAGTACCCTTGGATGTATTCTATCAGTACCCTTGGATGTATTCCATCAGGACCCGGGGCTTTATTAACATTTATTTTTTCCAACCTCTTTTGGATTACTTCCTGTGTTAACCAATTATTTGGCAAAGGTAGAGTAGCCCCATTATGTTGCCGTGTCCCAACCACTGGTCCCTCCCTTGTGTATACTAAAGAAAATAACCTATTTAGCTCATCTGCCTTTTCCTGGTCACTAATTATCAGACTGTGTCACATTGTAATGTTCCTATAGCTTCCTTCCTCGCCTTCTTCCCAGTAATATATTTATACACATGGTTAGGGTTAGTCTTACTCTTCTTACATATATCTTGTCATTTTCTATGTTAGCCAGTCTAATCGCCCTTTTGCCTCCTTGGTGATTTCCTTGTATTCCTGTAAAGCCGTCTCTGTCCCCTCTTGTGTGTATAATATAAATGTCTGTTTTTTACTCTGTATCTTGATCTTTAAATCATTGTTAAGCCACATTGGCTGGGATTTACTCCTTTTACTTTTTTCCCACACGGTATATGCCGATGTGTATGTATATTAAGTAAGGATTTGAATGTTGTCCATTTATGGTCAGTGTTTTTACCCATCATGCCTCTGTCCCAGTCTATACTTTGTATCGCTACCCTTAGACCGTTAAAATCTGCCCTTTTAAAATTAAGAGTTTTCGTTGGCGCCTTAAAATTTTGTTTTTTTAATTCAATCTCAAATGAGACTGTGTTGTGATCACTGTTTCCCAAAGGTTGCCCTATTCCAACATTTGATACAATATCAATATTATTTGTGAAGAGTAAATCTAAGATGGCGTCATTTCTAGTAGGCTCTTGTACAACCTGGGCCAGATAATGATCCCTGAGTGTACTCAAGAACCTGCTCCCCTTAGCTGAACTGCTGGTCTCATTTATCCAGTTTATTTCAGGGTAATTATAATCTCCCATTATTAGAACTTGCCCGTGCTTAGCTGCATTTCCAATCTGTAACAATAATTGTATTTTCTCACTTTCAGCTATATTTGGGGGGGTTATAGCATACTCCTACTAATATTCTTTTGGAATTTGCTGCTCTGCTATTTAACTCTACCCACAAACATTCAGCTTTATCACTAGGTCCACCATAAATATCTTCTCTGACTATAGGCTTATATTCAGGCTTAACATACAGACAAATCCCTCCTCCTCGTTTACCGTTGCCTCTATCTTTCCTAAATAGGTTATAACCATCCAGATTAACAGTCCAGTCATGAGATTCATCCCACCATGTTTCAGTAATGCCTATTAAATCCCATTTTTCATTAATTGCTAATAATTCTAACTCTCCCATTTTTCCTGGCAAGCTTCTGGCATTAGCAGCATACACCTTATGTTATGAGTCTGTAGTTCTGAAGTGCCTGCCACTATACTTCAATTACTTAGTACTACCTCCCTATTGACTATACTACCCCTCCCCCATCTCCTCCCCTATGAGTTGTTAATTTATCCCTTATACCCTATACACTTTCTACCCCATTACTTATATCTAGTCCCTCCCCCCCACCTACTAGTTTAAAAACTTCTCCAGCCTTTCTACCATCCTATCCCCTAGTACAAAAGCTCCCTCATCATTAAGGTGCAATCCATCCCTACTGTAGAGATTGTAACGAAGTGAGAAGTCAGCCCAGTGCTCTAAAAACCCTACCCCTTCATCTTTTGCCACGCATTAACCTCCCTAAGCTCCTTCTGCCTCCCTGGGCTAGCAGGTGGCACTGGTAGTATCTCAGAAAATACTACCTTGCAGGTCCTTGCCTTCAGCTTATTACCTAGTTCTCTAAAATCATTCTTTAGGACACTCCATCTTCCACTAACTTTGTCATTGGTATCAATATGTACCAAGACCGCCGGTTCATTTCGAGCCCCTCCCAATAATTTGTCTACCCGATCCACACCATGACGAACCCGAGCACCCGGGAGACAGCAAACTGTTCGATTGCTGGGATCTGGGTGACAAATCACCCTGTCTACCTTCCTAATAATAGAGTCCCCTACAACTAAAACCTGTCTGTTGATCTGCCTATTCTGCCCTCCCTCTCCCCCAGTAGAGCTGTTTTCCCGGCTGTTAGAGGGAACAGCTCTATCTGGCATTGCCATTCCTGAATGGACATCCCCAACAGTTTCACTCAATCTGGCAAATCTGTTAGTGTTTGCTAACTCAGAACCTCCTGTTCCCCCTGCTTCCCCTTGTAACTGTAACCCAGCTACCTCCCTGGCCATCCTCACTAGCCCCAGTGTAACGGTCCCGCTGGCACTCCGACTTATCACATTTACCCAAGCATGAGCCAAGGCTTCCAGAAAGGGTCAAGCAGGTCTGTTTAATGAGCACCCAAAGCACCAGCACTCACATAGCCAGAGCAACTCCTCCTCAGAGAGAAACAAACTGACCGTTGAAAACAGACAGTATTTGAAAATATGACAGTTATTAAGGGTTCTAAACTGGTGTTCTAAGAGGGAGGGGAATAAAACAGTCAAACTAAGTCCATAAAACAGGGTTTTTCTTCACACTCTGCATCCGAAGTGCATAACAAAACTGCAGATGCTTTGTCAGAGCATTTAAAAGGGCCAGAACCAGTCTAATAAAATCCACTATGCTAAAATAACATACAGTTCAAATATAGGCAATAATCAAGGCAAAAGTCTCTTGTGGCTGCTTCTGCCACAATGCTCCCCCAGAACCAAGCCGGCATACACAGTCTGATCCTAACGGATCTGCTTGGGGATGTCTTCTGGAGTGCTCACAGATCATTTCTCGAGTTCTGTCTGGACAACCCGTCGGCGTTAGCCCACACCACCGCCAGGCATTCCTTTTCGATGGTGGCATAGCTTACTTCCCTTGGTCGTAGTTTCCGACTTAAGTAAGCGACTGGATGCTCGCTGCAATCGGCCCCAACTTGGCTCAGCACTGCTCCCAATCCAAACATAGAAGCGTCGGAGCCTCAGAGTGTTCAGAAGATGCGGTGGTGCAGGCCTGCTGCCGTGTTACAACGGGTAGCGCTTCCTGCGCGGGGTGCTGAGAAACAAAAGCGGAGGTCAGCTCCCCCAAGTCGTTACCCAGGATGACTTCAGCTGGTAAGTCCTGCATGAGGCCCACTTCCACATTCCCCGACCCCGCTCCCCAATCCAAATGTACTTTAGCAGTGGGAATTTTGTAAACTGCTCCCCCTGTCACCCGGACTGCCACATATTCTCCAGTGAGCTGGTGCTTGGGGACTAGGTGATTGCGAACCAGGGTTATGGTGGCCCCAGAATCGCGTAGACCCTGAAGGCGTTTTCCCTCTACGTGTACCCCTTGGCGGTGTCCCTGTCAGTTGTCTGCAGCTGCTTGTACTGGGTTAACCTCATGGAGGGTGCCCAAAGATTCTTCATTAGACCGGGTCCCGAAGACAGGTTGTCGAGGCTCACTCTGGTAGCAGTGTACTGATGCCCGGTTTGCAGGGGAATTAGTTGGAGTATTCCACGTGGAGCGGTTTCTGTTTCTGGGACAGTGTCTCTGTATGTAGCCCTGCTAGTTACACTTGTGGCACCTGATGAAAGATCGGGCATTGTTGTACCGTGTAGGGGTTTGGTAGTTCTCACCACCCGGACGCAGTGCTGGGGTGGGGTTAATGGTGGGAGGTGGGTTAGCAGCTCCCAAGATGGACCGTGCCTGTGCCCGCTGTGCCCTCCTGGCATCTTGGTACTCGTCTGCCCACCTGGCGGCGTCCGTTAAGATGCGTGGTTTCCGATCCCTCAGCCAGTTTTGTAAATCCGGGGTTAACCCCTTGAAGAATTGCTCCAGTAGCAGTAATTGTAGCATGTCCTCCACTGTGGTTGCTTGTGCGGCTTGCACCCAACCTTTGCCCGCCCTAGTTAAGAGGTGTGCACACTCCATGTGAGTATCTTTCTCCGTCTTTCGGCTTTCTCGGAACCACTGCCGGTATGCCTCCGGGGTAATTGCATACCTGTCCAGGATCGCCTGCTTTACTTTCTGGTAGTCTCTGCTATCCTCGTATGGCATGGTGCGGTAGGCTTCTGCTGCCCGGCCCGCTAGCTTACCCACCAACAGGGGTACCTGGTCGGCGGCGTTGATCTCAGGTAATTGGCATAACCTCTCAAAGTCATGCAAGTAGCCATCGATGTCTTCGGTCTCCACATAGTTTTTAAAAGCATGGTACGGGATTTTAGGCTTCCCCGGTATTATGTGTGGTGTGATTAGGGACCCCTCTCTGGACCTCCGGTCTGCCCGCAGCTTTTCCATTATGTATTCGTGGACATCTGCCATAATCCTTTCCAAGGTTTCTGTGGGAGGCGTACCTGGGAAAAAGGCCAGTCTGCTTTGGAGTTCTCTTCCAAACTCATTATGTGTGCTGTCCATAAGAGGTGCTGCAGCAGCTGCCCGGTCTCCCTCCATGAGTTCAGCAATAAGGGTAGCTTTATTTTTATTGCTGGCAATATTTACCAAATGGCTGTAACTGCCGAACAACGTTCTGCTGTGAGGTTTGAATCCGTTGCTGCCACCAATTGTAACGGACCCGCTGGCACTCCGACTTATCACATTTACCCAAGCATGAGCCAAGGCTTCCAGAAAGGGTCAAGCAGGTCTGTTTAATGAGCACCCAAAGCAACAACACTCATACAGCTAGAGCAACTCCTCCTCAGAGAGAAACAAACTGACCGTTGAAAACAGACAGTATTTGAAAATATGACAGTTATTAAGGGTTCTAAACTGGTGTTCTAAGAGGGAGGGGAATAAAACAGTCTAATAAAATCCACTATGCTAAAATAACATACAGCTCAAATACAGGCAATAATCAAGGCAAAAGTCTCTTGTGGCTGCTTCTGCCACACCCAGAGAGGCAACATGCTCACACCTCTCACAGAGGTATGGACCCTGGATCATCTGTTTCAGTATTGCATACATATGAAAGGATGTACACTGTGTGAGGTTGTCACTGGACTGACTCATAATTATTTTTATTGTCTACAAAATTTTAGTGGGAAAAATAAAGAATATAAAATAATATATTTGTATAAAGTTTTCCTCCTTTGCACTATAAATCTGCCCTCCCTTTTCTTTGAAGTCCCAACCCCTATTAAAACTCCTACACTTTCACTAGAACTGCACCTGATACCAAAAATGTTTGCAAGCTCACAATTTCGCCCCTTCCCCGTTTATACTAACTTCTGCCTTCTCATCTGGGCACAATTAGTGCACTCTGCAATTTATCAGCCTTTACTTGTAAAGGAAAATCCACTTGTAAACAGGCCCCAAAACAGCTCACAAACCTTTTATACTAGTTAAACAATCAAGCCACACTGCTCTCACCTGGGCACCATTAGTGCACTCTGCAATTTATCAGTCTTTACCTGTACAGGAAAATCCACTTGTAAACCAATAGGCCACATAGGCCAAGATTCAAGACTCTGTAGCCAGTCTAGATTAGGATAACATTGTGACCAATAGATTATCAATGAGGAGTGCTGTTGAGAAGGCACAAACATCTGTGCAGCCCCAAGGTCCTCCTCCATCTAGGCACAGGGCCCAAATCCCCCGTGGCCGGCCGTCGTCTCCTTGCTGGTGGTGGTGGGGAAGTGGGGGTGATCATCATCGCTCCAGTGGGAGGGTCCTGACAATATGCTTAGTCTTTTGAGGAGGGGGGTTGTGGGGTTTATCACGACCCACTCTCTGGCTGGGGTCTGCTGACTTGATTTGGGTTACTCTGGACCTTGGAGTAGCTTTGAGTACAGGAACATCATGTCTCAGCCCTTGGTTTAGACTGAGCAATATTGACAGTAAGTCTGACGAATCTTACTGCAAGCATTTGTCCCTGGGTAAATAATACATCTGCACACAAAGTCTTGATGAAAATTATGAACAACTTTATTTGGAAAACAACATCTTTTAAACAGGCATACAAAATCACCAGGAGGGCTATCTTTAGTCAGCCCCTAACTGCCTCTGGCCAATCAGGCAGGGAACCATGAGACTCCTCCCAGGTCCGCCCACTAGGTGTGGCTACCTAATTCAGTTGGTGTCTGGGTCTCAAGGGAGAAACATCTACCTGTCCTCTGGAATTTCCCCTGATTATCTGAGTGAGAATCCCTGTAGACCCCCTGGGGTTATGGTGCCTCAATGTCTGTATAGACCCCTTTGTTCTGGCCTTGCTATTACTTCAAGTGTTTACTTTAGGTGATAGCTGGAAGGCAGATGGGTGATCAACTCAGGTTGCATATGCAGTCAATATGGATGATGCACACAACATGGCTCCAACATTCCAATACAATATATTTACAGATATCACCACTACAACATGTTATAACCCACATGTTATGAGTTGAGGCAGTACTTCCCACGTCAGTCCACTTAATGCGTTATGACGACTTTATTAGTGGTGACGTGGTAAACTGCCTCTTCTCTCAATGCCTAACAATAACAGTGGGACTCTGCCCTGAATATATTACATTATAACAGTGGCTCTGGGAGCCCAAAACCTTCTGTTCAATAACATGTGGCAGGTAACAGTTCCAAATCCAAGATGGCCCCTGGCTGATTCATGACAGGGTTAAATTCCGGCGGTGTTGCCCGTGGTCCTGGGTGTGACCCCCACTAGCCATATGATATCCTCCTCCGAGCCAGGGCACTCGGGTCCTCTTCTTTCCTCCTCCCCCTGCGCCGGTTCCTGCTTGGCGGGGGCTTGCTTCTCCTCAAGATACATGCCATTAGTATGTGGAATAATACATTGTTTTGTGTGCCTTCCTAACTATCTGACATCTAGGCTTGAACCTGGATGATACTCCTAATTGCAACTCAGATTAACTATCATTTGCTAGATGTGATCTATTCTTTGGCTTTTGATCATTCTTATCTCCTAATGCTATCTTGATTCTGGCTGTGGTCTGTAACTGTATAGGCTGCAGTGGGAACACCAATACATGGACTCTCTATTGCTTGATTACTGCTGTTGTGCCCAGGTATGACAGTGATTTGTCAGCTTCATTGATTTAATGACGCATCCATCGATCCCTCGTTAATTCCATAGAGCTGACATGTCAGTGCCCTTGTTGGTCAGCATGTACATGTGTAGTGTGTGATGTACATGTGGTGCCATGTTGTGCCATGTTGGTGTATGTGATATTCACCTGACATGGAGGCTGGGTCCTGCTGTGTCACCAGGCCTGAAGCTCCAGTGGCGGGCACCTGTCTCAGAAGATCATTGGCGACCGTCTCTCACTTATTATATGTCACAGTCTGGTTCTTGTTCTCCTTGACCATCATCCTCCTCACCTTGGCCTTGATGTTGTAAAACAGGTGGTTGATCGACCTCACATGTAACCTCAGCAGCTACCTCCTTCCATGCCTGAACCCTAGGCCCTGGAATAACTTCCCTCCCCCCTCCAAGAATCAAGGGGCGGCCACGGATAGCACCAAGGAGGACCACATTCTCCCAGTGCGTGTAATTGTGGGCCCTGTGCTTGCCCTTAACCTCTTGTCCTCCCCACTATGGATGTGGATCCTTGCCTCTCTGATCTGTCCCTGATACTTGTCCCTCCCCCGAACTACCACACCTCCAGGATCAGGCCCATTCGCTTCTTTTCCTCTCCTACGTGTCCCTGTTGCTCGAGCCACCCTGACACCACCCACCTCCTACTCTACACTATCCTCCTCCGTCACTCCTCTCCTCCTCCTCCCCCTCTCCACGACTCCTCTACCGCCTAACCAACACTACTCCCCATGGCCACCTCTCTCTCCTCCTTGCGTCTCCTCTTCTCCTCCTCTCCACCTCTCCACTCCTCCCTCCATCTCAATCCCCAAAATCATAGAACAATAAATAAAAATAAGTGTAACTGTTAATATATGATGGGGAAAAAAAATAATAAATGTTTGGGGATGGGATGTGGAGGATGGGGGGTATGGAGTGACCTAGATCTATATGTCTCTGTGTGTTCTTTAAATTATGTGTTTATCTGAAAATGTGTAATTAAGGACTAAGTGTAAAATATTAAATAGTAGAAGATAAATGAACAAAACCACAAATTACTGCTCACAAATAACTTCCGCTCTTTCACTCTCAAAAACCACCAAGTCCGGGACTTGTGCGCTACTTCGAAAGAAAATACAACACAGTAACCAGTGGGCGAGTGGAACGCAATTTTATAATCTCCCTCTGTCATTCATCTGCGGCTAGACTGCTTTCTATTGGCTGAGAGGCCTGTGTCGCACGACATTATACCGTGATTGGATCGTAACAGCCAATCGCATCTCGGCCAGCCCCTTGACAGCTTGTGTGCGCAGAAAGGGTTTACAGGCTTGCGCCTACGGCCTGTAACTCGAGGCATGGTTAAATGTAACGAAGCAGGCTTTCAAGCCCGCAAGCTTTGCAAGTGTGCCGTTGCCGCTACGGGCCTGGAATTTAATAGGTCTGTAAAAGCAGCGGAGTCGCACTTGCCAGAGGCAACAGGAATGCATGAAAAGCTCCATGAGGATTGACTGCGCTTCCCAGCAGGAGAAGGGAGGTAGCGCACTTGGTACTAGTGCTCTCCAGCAGATAGAAGGTGAGGTGGGGAAGTGCCTTCAATACAAAAGGAGTTTGGGGGGCATTGTGGCTGGCGTTAATCATCTCAATAGTACATTGGAAGTGAGGCAGGAGGAGAATTTCCCAAGCAGACTGAGGTTGTGCCAGGGGTGACCTAGAATGAAAAACGTCCCCTCTGTTTGACGCCATAACATTTCAGCCAAGAAGCAGCCAGGATCCAGCCTTTACACCTGGATTGGTGAGGCAGCGCATGGAGCCTACCTCAGCAGCAATTGAACCCTTTCTGAATAACCAATGCAGCGCCAACTGAACTGTTTCACAGCTAGGACCTGTCCGGCTCTGCGCCCGGGTTACTAACCAGCTTTGAGTAATTATGTTAATTTGAGCTTCTGATCTAGTAGCTTAATTAGGTTACGTGTAATATTGTTTAATGGCACTAATCTTTCATTTGTTTTTTGTTCAGTCATGTACAGATCTGTATGGCTCCATAGATCACTGCATGCCAGGCACATAAATCCTCCACTGCCATTCTGAGCTCCCTCAAGCTTATATTCATTGCTTCCATAAACTCTTCTATCCATCTCCGCCTCTGTCTTACCTTTCATCATGTTCCTTCAATCTTTCAGGTATCAGTGTTTTCTCTAGGGCATTCTGTCTTCTTATGATATGGCAAAACTATTTGGGCTTTAGCCTCATGATCAAATCTTCCACTTAACCATTTGGCTGGATTTCTTGTAGGATCGATTGATTGGATCTTCTTGCAGCCCAAAGAACTCTAAACAGTTTTCTCCAACTCCACAATACAAAGGCATTAATTCTATGCTGCTTAGGGCCTAATTCAATTGTGATTTGGCCAATTGAATAGGGCTCTATTTAAGCACATAGCATATATTTTTTTACAGAAGTTTTTAGTTAGTGACCTTATATCCAAAATCAACGTCTTCACTAAATAAAAACTTCTGTAAAAAAATATGCTCTGTGCTTATATAGAGCCCTATTCAGTTGGCCAAATCGCAATTGAATGAGGCCCTTAGTCTTCTTCATGGTTCAGCTCTCACATAGTTCTATTACACCAGCAACTATACTTTCTGGACAATGGTACATCTTTACTTTGTAATAGCTTTATCCAACTTAGAACCAAACATCTTTTCATTTTATGGCCGAAGTGACCATCTGCAGAGATCTTGGGGTTGATGAAAATAAAATGTGTTACTGCCGATATAGTCTTCAGACAAAAATGGAGGAGCTCTGTATAGTAAGCACAAATAAGACCTGGAGTGGATTGTGGATCAGATCATGAGCTTGTTATTAAGTTCAGACTGAAGAAAAATAGGTAAAATCATACGATGAGCGGATACAAAGTAAATAATATACCCTATGAATATGCAGCGTAGTGTATATATTGGAGATACTAGACATGGTAAATCGAATGTCTGAAGGACTTTGGACAGAAATTAGAGACATTATACAGAAAACAGTAACAAAGAAAATCCCTGAAAGGAAGAAAACTAAGAAGGGGAGATGGCTGTCTGATGAGGCTTTGAAAGTAGTCCAGAAAAGAAAGAAAATGAAAGGTAGTGGTGATAGGAAAAGAGTTGCAAAATTCTAGAAGAGACAAAGAAATATTCTATAATGAGTGATGTAAAGAGATAGAAGAAGATAACCAAATGGGTAAGTCAAGGGATTTCTGCAGGAAAATTGGGATCTCAAAGGAACCTTTCATGACGTGAGCGTGAAAAAAGGCAAAAATGGTAGGGACTTAATAGAAGCAGATTATATAAATAAGAGGTGGCAGATCTAAACAGGAAGGAAAGTAAGAGAGAGATAGAAGGTATGATGGAGGGCGGGAATGTGACGTAAAAAGAGAGATTGGATGGGATATGAAAAAAGGATAATGGAAAGTAAAATTGAATGCAAAGAGGTCTTTTCAACGCATTATAAAGTGTCAGCACCTTATATTTATTCCACAAAACATCTCTTTTTGTATAGTACAAGGTGTAATTATTAATGACAACGGGCTCATCAATCACATGAATTTATTACAAATATCTATAACATAAAGATTTATCATACTATACATATTATATCCCTTATACACAGAGTATACATCTGTAGACAATGTGACATTTTTGAGCCTTTCAGCTGACATGTTAGTAGAACTTACTAAAAGAGCAGCTGAAAAGTTATTTTAACATGCTTTACAACTCCGATATCCATAGATTTTTATGAGCTTGCAAAATGTTTTTGATTAATTACATTTACATGATCTTAGTGGAATTGCATGATGGGTTATGTTGATGTGTAATGGCGGACTCATATGAAAACATTCCCCACATTCCATACATACAACTGGTCTTGTGTAAGTTTCAGAACTTGCAAATGGTGTTTATCCTGTGTGAGTTCTCATATGTTGCTTGAGAGTTGAGGCCTGACTACATGGAAAAGGTTTTTCTCATGTATGAGTCATCTTATGTTTATTAAGAGCTGAGACATGACAGAAAGATCTCCCACATTCTGAACATGAAAATGGTGTTTATCCTGTGTGAGTTCTCATATGCTGCTTGAGAGTTGAGGCCAAACTGAAACATGTCCCACATTCAGAACATGGAAAAGGTTTTTCTCCTGTATGAGTCCTCTTATGTACATTAAGAATTGAGACCTGACTGAAACATTTCCCACATTCAGAACATGGAAAAGGTTTTTCTCCTGTATGAGTCATCTTATGTCTATTAAGTTTTGAGACCTGACTGAAACATTTCCCACATTCAGAACATGCAAAAGGTTTTTCTCCTGTATGAGTCATCTTATGTCTATTAAGATTTGAGGCATAACTGAAACATTTCCCACATTCAGAACATGAAAAAGGTTTTTCTCCAGTATGAGTCATCTTATGTTTATTAAGAACTGAGACATGGCGGAAACATTTCCCACATTCTGAACATGGAAAAGGTTTTTCTCCAGTATGAGTCATCTTATGTTTATTAAGAACTGAGCGATGACTGAAACATTTCCCACATTCAGAACATGGAAAGGGTTTTTCTCCTGTATGAGTCAGCTTATGGCTATTAAGATGTGAGGCCCGACTGAAACATTTCCCACATTCGGAACATGGAAAAGGTTTTTCTCCTGTATGAGTCATCTTATGGCTATTAAGATGTGAGGCCCGACTGAAACATTTCCCACATTCAGAGCATGAAAAAGGTTTTTCTCCTGTGTGATAAACCTGGTCTTCTCCAAGGGTATTCCACATCTCGGATCCATCTGTTGGAAACAAAAGCACCAGGAGTAAATTCCGTCAGCTTTAACTACTTCTATATGGAAATGATTAGTTAGTATATACCTATTATAGTTATTATAATTAATTATAGCGCACAGAGACCAATTTGCAATTAATAAAAGGTCAATTTGGTTGAAAAATTATTTAGCTTAGTCTATTCATTTAGTGGAAGTTATTTAACTCCTTATGAACATACAACATCTTTTGTAATATCAATTATTGTTATTTATGGTCTTTTGTTTAACTAAATCTGATGGTCTGCAAAATGTTATTTAAAAGAAAAAAATAATGTATAAACACAGACTTTACATATTGCAACTTCTACATACAATTATTGCTTGCTGCAGGCTGTCATTTTTATGCCTGTTACTTCCTGAGGTGGGTGTTTCCGTAAACTAACAATCTCCCCAATAGTGCTGATGACAGCACTGACTGTAGTCACTGACACATTCCCACTGTGCAGATAGAAACTTCCTGTGTATGTAAAGTCTTCTATCAGGAAGTTGTGCTAGTGAAAATAAAATGGCAGATCGGGGTCATTACACCAGCAAATAAGAAATGTTCCCTAGTGCTTATAAAGTAGGAGTATTGAGGAAAGACATTTTGAATTAATTAGGTGATACCGATAACTACATAAAGATGAATAATGACATCATGGTGGAAATTTAAGCATACTGATACAAATACTCATTTACATGTTTAATCTTTTCATCCATTATCTTTGAAAAAGGACGACCTTACCCAGATGCCGAGAGTATGGAGATTACTGTATATACTCGAGTATAAGCCAAGTTTTCAGCTATTTTTTTAAGGCTGAAAAGGGCCCCCACGGCTTATACTCGAGTCACCCGTGTGTCTCCACCCCTGTGTCTCTCCACCCTCAGTGGCTCTCTTTCCCTCCCGTGGTTCTCTTTCCCTCCCGTGGTTCTCTTTCCCTCCCGTGGCTCTCTTTCACCCCCGTGGCTCTTTCCTTCCCCCTCCCTTATCATCCCCCTCATTCTAAACA
The DNA here is from genome assembly GCA_027410445.1 of Discoglossus pictus. Lineage (NCBI taxonomy): Eukaryota > Metazoa > Chordata > Amphibia > Anura > Alytidae > Discoglossus > Discoglossus pictus. The sequence goes on along the minus strand of CM050175.1, from coordinate 90,446,539 downwards.
CCCCCTCCTCATCCTAAAGCCCTCTAATGACCTCCCCCCTCTCCCTTTCCCCTCACTTACCTTCCATCAGCTGCTCCTCCACTCCTCCGCGCGTCTTCCAGCTGCGTCGGGACCCGGCATATGCTTAATGACGTGAAGTCACATGCGCGTCACGTGATTAGCTTTGGCCGGGTCCTGACGCAGCCGGAAGACGTGGAGGAGCAGCTGCTGATGGAAGGTAAGTGAGGGGAAAGAGAGAGGGGGAGGTAATTAGAGGGGTAAAGTGAGGAGGGGGTTGAGGATGAAGAAAGAGGTTGAGGAGGGGGATTTGTACAGATTTACAAACATTCTGACATTAAATATATACAAAAACAGATTCTAGGTGTAAATACACTTGTTCTTGAGTGACAGTGCACCCTTTAAGAATGTATTATTAATGTTCTTATTGTGTATTACTTCCTCACCTTCCTTGACATGTTCAGGACTCTCCTCCTCCTTCACCTGTTGCTGATCTCTTATATTCAGATCTTCTTGTTCAACCTTGGAGACAACTGGAGGCTGCTTCACATCTAAAGGTCCTACAGATATAGATAAACTGCTTATACACTTTCACCATTGGTCCCATGGTTGAGTCGTGAAGGATAAATACACGTCAATAAGGACTGGAGTAAGTGATAAATATCCATAAGATATTACTCACCTTCACTGATATTTACAGGAATTTCCTCCTCTTTAATCTCCTGGGGACTCCTCATATTTGTCTCTTCTTTGTCAGACTCTGAAAGAACTGATGGTGTCACTTTGTCTCGACAATTAAAGATGAGACGGTCACACGCTGGGATTTGTTACACGTCTTTATGATCTGTACAAATAAACATGATACGGTCACATGCTGGGATTTGTTACACGTCTTTAAGATCTGTACAAATAAACATGAGACGGTCACATGCTGGGATTTGTTAAACGTTATGATCTGTACAAATAAACATGATACGGTCACATGCTGGGATTTGTTACACGTCTTTAAGATCTGTACAAATAAACATGAGACGGTCACACGCTGGGATTTGTTACACGTCTTTATGGTCTGTACAAATTAACATGAGACGGTCACGCGCTGGGATTTGTTACACGTCTTTATGGTCTGTACAAATAAACATGAGACGGTCACACGCTGGGATTTGTTACACGTCTTTATGATCTGTACAAATAAACATGATACGGTCACACGCTGGGATTTGTTACACGTCTATATGATCTGTACAAAAAAACATGATGATCCCAGGACTCTAATGTGTCAGAGACACAAATAACAGACACGTAATAAATGGCTGTTTGTGTTGGGCTCAGACATTTGTATGGATGGCTCCCACATGTTGCTTTCAGTTTTTCTGTAACATGGGGTCATAATAAATGTATATAGTGATTTTCTCTTAAGAATCATCCTGGAAAAGAGCCTGTAATATGTGTTAGTTCCTGTATGTTCTGACTAAGGGCTCAGGAAAGTGTGGATAAAGTTTTGGAGTGGAAAAAATGGTGATTAATATATATATATACATATATATATATATATATATATATATATATATATATATATATATGTCAGTTTCTGACATGCCATGCCATTAGTATGTGGAATAATACATTGTTTTGTGTGCCTTCCTAACTATCTGACATCTAGGCTTGAACCTGGATGATACTCCTAATTGCAACTCAGATTAACTATCATTTGCTAGATGTGATCTATTCTTTGGCTTTTGATCATTCTTATCTCCTAATGCTATCTTGATTCTGGCTGTGGTCTGTAACTGTATAGGCTGCAGTGGGAACACCAATACATGGACTCTCTATTGCTTGATTACTGCTGTTGTGCCCAGGTATGACAGTGATTTGTCAGCTTCATTGATTTAATGACGCATCCATCGATCCCTCGTTAATTCCATAGAGCTGACATGTCAGTGCCCTTGTTGGTCAGCATGTACATGTGTAGTGTGTGATGTACATGTGGTGCCATGTTGTGCCATGTTGGTGTATGTGATATTCACCTGACATGGAGGCTGGGTCCTGCTGTGCCACCAGGCCTGAAGCTCCAGTGGCGGGCACCTGTCTCAGAAGATCATTGGCGACCGTCTCTCACTTATTATATGTCACAGTCTGGTTCTTGTTCTCCTTGACCATCATCCTCCTCACCTTGGCCTTGATGTTGTAAAACAGGTGGTTGATCGACCTCACATGTAACCTCAGCAGCTACCTCCTTCCATGCCTGAACCCTAGGCCCTGGAATAACTTCCCTCCCCCCTCCAAGAATCAAGGGGCGGCCACGGATAGCACCAAGGAGGACCACATTCTCCCAGTGCGTGTAATTGTGGGCCCTGTGCTTGCCCTTAACCTCTTGTCCTCCCCACTATGGATGTGGATCCTTGCCTCTCTGATCTGTCCCTGATACTTGTCCCTCCCCCGAACTACCACACCTCCAGGATCAGGCCCATTCGCTTCTTTTCCTCTCCTACGTGTCCCTGTTGCTCGGGCCACCCTGACACCACCCACCTCCTACTCTACACTATCCTCCTCCGTCACTCCTCTCCTCCTCCTCCCCCTCTCCACGACTCCTCTACCGCCTAACCAACACTACTCCCCATGGCCACCTCTCTCTCCTCCTTGCGTCTCCTCTTCTCCTCCTCTCCACCTCTCCACTCCTCCCTCCATCTCAATCCCCAAAATCATAGAACAATAAATAAAAATAAGTGTAACTGTTAATATATGATGGGGAAAAAAAATAATAAATGTTTGGGGATGGGATGTGGAGGATGGGGGGTATGGAGTGACCTAGATCTATATGTCTCTGTGTGTTCTTTAAATTATGTGTTTATCTGAAAATGTGTAATTAAGGACTAAGTGTAAAATATTAAATAGTAGAAGATAAATGAACAAAACCACAAATTACTGCTCACAAATAACTCCCGCTCTTTCACTCTCAAAAACCACCAAGTCCGGGACTTGTGCGCTACTTCGAAAGAAAATACAACACAGTAACCAGTGGGCGAGTGGAACGCAATTTTATAATCTCCCTCTGTCATTCATCTGCGGCTAGACTGCTTTCTATTGGCTGAGAGGCCTGTGTCGCACGACATTATACCGTGATTGGATCGTAACAGCCAATCGCATCTCGGCCAGCCCCTTGACAGCTTGTGTGCGCAGAAAGGGTTTACAGGCTTGCGCCTACGGCCTGTAACTCGAGGCATGGTTAAATGTAACGAAGCAGGCTTTCAAGCCCGCAAGCTTTGCAAGTGTGCCGTTGCCGCTACGGGCCTGGAATTTAATAGGTCTGTAAAAGCAGCGGAGTCGCACTTGCCAGAGGCAACAGGAATGCATGAAAAGCTCCATGAGGATTGACTGCGCTTCCCAGCAGGAGAAGGGAGGTAGCACACTTGGTACTAGTGCTCTCCAGCAGATAGAAGGTGAGGTGGGGAAGTGCCTTCAATACAAAAGGAGTTTGGGGGGCATTGTGGCTGGCGTTAATCATCTCAATAGTACATTGGAAGTGAGGCAGGAGGAGAATTTCCAAAGCAGACTGAGGTTGTGCCAGGGGTGACCTAGAATGAAAAATGTCCCCTCTGTTTGACGCCATAACATTTCAGCCAAGAAGCAGCCAGGATCCAGCCTTTACACCTGGATTGGTGAGGCAGCGCATGGCGCCTACCTCAGCAGCAATTGAGCCCTTTCTGAATAACCAATGCAGCGCCAACTGAACTGTTTCACAGCTAGGACCTGTCCGGCTCTGCGCCCGGGTTACTAACCAGCTTTGAGTAATTATGTTAATTTGAGCTTCTGATCTAGTAGCTTAATTAGGTTACGTGTAATATTGTTTAATGGCACTAATCTTTCATTTGTTTTTTGTTCAGTCATGTACAGATCTGTATGGCTCCATAGATCACTGCATGCCAGGCACATAAATCCTCCACTGCCATTCTGAGCTCCCTCAAGCTTATATTCATTGCTTCCATAAACTCTTCTATCCATCTCCGCCTCTGTCTTACCTTTCATCATGTTCCTTCAATCTTTCAGGTATCAGTGTTTTCTCTAGGGCATTCTGTCTTCTTATGATATGGCAAAACTATTTGGGCTTTAGCCTCATGACCAAATCTTCCACTTAACCATTTGGCTGGATTTCTTGTAGGATCGATTGATTGGATCTTCTTGCAGCCCAAAGAACTCTAAACAGTTTTCTCCAACTCCACAATACAAAGGCATCAATTCTATGCTGCTTAGGGCCTAATTCAATTGTGATTTGGCCAATTGAATAGGGCTCTATTTAAGCACATAGCATATATTTTTTTACAGAAGTTTTTAGTTAGTGACCTTATATCCAAAATCAACGTCTTCACTAAATAAAAACTTCTGTAAAAAAATATGCTCTGTGCTTATATAGAGCCCTATTCAGTTGGCCAAATCGCAATTGAATGAGGCCCTTAGTCTTCTTCATGGTTCAGCTCTCACATAGTTCTATTACACCAGCAACTATACTTTCAGGACAATGGTATATCTTTACTTTGTAATAGCTTTATCCAACTTAGAACCAAACAAATCTTTTTATTTTATGGCCGAAGTGACCATCTGCAGAGATCTTGGGGTTGATGAAAATAAAATGTGTTACTGCCGATATAGTCTTCAGACAAAAATGGAGGAGCTCTGTATAGTAAGCACAAATAAGACCTGGAGTGGATTGTGGATCAGATCATGAGCTTGTTATTAAGTTCAGACTGAAGAAAAAGAGGTAAAATCATACGATGAGCGGATACAAAGTAAATAATATACCCTATGAATATGCAGCGTAGTGTATATATTGGAGATACTAGACATGGTAAATCGAATGTCTGAAGGACTTTGGACAGAAATTAGAGACATTATACAGAAAACAGTAACAAAGAAAATCCCTGAAAAGAAGAAAACTAAGAAGGGAAGATGGCTGTCTGATGAGGCTTTGAAAGTAGTCCAGAAAAGAAAGAAAATGAAAGGTAGTGGTGATAGGAAAAGAGTTGCAAAATTCTAGAAGAGACAAAGAAATATTCTATAATGAGTGATGTAAAGAGATAGAAGAAGATAACCAAATGGGTAAGTCAAGGGATTTCTGCAGGAAAATTGGGATCTCAAAGGAACCTTTCATGACATGAGCGTGAAAAAAGGCAAAAATGGTAGGGACTTAACAGAAGCAGATTATATAAATAAGAGGTGGCAGATCTAAACAGGAAGGAAAGTAAGAGAGAGATAGAAGGTATGATGGAGGGCGGGAATGTGACGTAAAAAGAGAGATTGGATGGGATATGAAAAAAGGATAATGGAAAGTAAAATTGAATGCAAAGAGGTCTTTTCAACGCATTATAAAGTGTCAGCACCTTATATTTATTCCACAAAACATCTCTTTTTGTATAGTACAAGGTGTAATTATTAATGACAACGGGCTCATCAATCACATGAATTTATTACAAATATCTATAACATAAAGATTTATCATACTATACATATTATATCCCTTATACACAGAGTATACATCTGTAGACAATGTGACATTTTTGAGCCTTTCAGCTGACATGTTAGTAGAACTTACTAAAAGAGCAGCTGAAAAGTTATTTTAACATGCTTTACAACTCCGATATCCATAGATTTTTAAGAGCTTGCAAAATGTTTTTGATTAATTACATTTACATGATCTTAGTGGAATTGCATGATGGGTTATGTTGATGTGTAATGGCGGACTCATATGAAAACATTCCCCACATTCCATACATACAACTAGTCTTGTGTAAGTTTCAGAACTTGCAAATGGTGTTTATCCTGTGTGAGTTCTCATATGTTGCTTGAGAGTTGAGGCCTGACTACATGGAAAAGGTTTTTCTCATGTATGAGTCATCTTATGTTTATTAAGAGCTGAGACATGACAGAAAGATCTCCCACATTCTGAACATGAAAATGGTGTTTATCCTGTGTGAGTTCTCATATGCTGCTTGAGAGTTGAGGCCAAACTGAAACATGTCCCACATTCAGAACATGGAAAAGGTTTTTCTCCTGTATGAGTCCTCTTATGTACATTAAGAATTGAGACCTGACTGAAACATTTCCCACATTCAGAACATGGAAAAGGTTTTTCTCCTGTATGAGTCATCTTATGTCTATTAAGTTTTGAGACCTGACTGAAACATTTCCCACATTCAGAACATGCAAAAGGTTTTTCTCCTGTATGAGTCATCTTATGTCTATTAAGATTTGAGGCATAACTGAAACATTTCCCACATTCAGAACATGAAAAAGGTTTTTCTCCAGTATGAGTCATCTTATGTTTATTAAGAACTGAGACATGGCGGAAACATTTCCCACATTCTGAACATGGAAAAGGTTTTTCTCCAGTATGAGTCATCTTATGTTTATTAAGAACTGAGCGATGACTGAAACATTTCCCACATTCAGAACATGGAAAGGGTTTTTCTCCTGTATGAGTCAGCTTATGGCTATTAAGATGTGAGGCCCGACTGAAACATTTCCCACATTCAGAACATGGAAAAGGTTTTTCTCCTGTATGAGTCATCTTATGGCTATTAAGATGTGAGGCCCGACTGAAACATTTCCCACATTCAGAGCATGAAAAAGGTTTTTCTCCTGTGTGATAAACCTGGTCTTCTCCAAGGGTATTCCACATCTCGGATCCATCTGTTGGAAACAAAAGCACCAGGAGTAAATTCCGTCAGCTTTAACTACTTCTATATGGAAATGATTAGTTAGTATATACCTATTATAGTTATTATAATTAATTATAGCGCACAGAGACCAATTTGCAAGTAATAAAAGGTCAATTTGGTTGAAAAATTATTTAGCTTAGTCTATTCATTTAGTGGAAGTTATTTAACTCCTTATGAACATACAACATCTTTTGTAATATCAATTATTGGTATTTATGGTCTTTTGTTTAACTAAATCTGATGGTCTGCAAAATGTTATTTAAAAGAAAAAAATAATGTATAAACACAGACTTTACATATTGCAACTTCTACATACAATTATTGCTTGCTGCAGGCTGTCATTTTTATGCCTGTTACTTCCTGAGGTGGGTGTTTCCGTAAACTAACAATCTCCCCAATAGTGCTGATGACAGCACTGACTGTAGTCACTGACACATTCCCACTGTGCAGATAGAAACTTCCTGTGTATGTAAAGTCTTCTATCAGGAAGTTGTGCTAGTGAAAATAAAATGGCAGATCGGGGTCATTACACCAGCAAATAAGAAATGTTCCCTAGTGCTTATAAAGTAGGAGTATTGAGGAAAGACATTTTGAATTAATTAGGTGATACCGATAACTACATAAAGATGAATAATGACATCATGGTGGAAATTTAAGCATACTGATACAAATACTCATTTACATGTTTAATCTTTTCATCCATTATCTTTGAAAAAGGACGACCTTACCCAGATGCCGAGAGTATGGAGATTACTGTATATACTCGAGTATAAGCCAAGTTTTCAGCTATTTTTTTAAGGCTGAAAAGGGCCCCCACGGCTTATACTCGAGTCACCCGTGTGTCTCCACCCCTGTGTCTCTCCACCCTCAGTGGCTCTCTTTCCCTCCCGTGGTTCTCTTTCCCTCCCGTGGCTCTCTTTCACCCCCGTGGCTCTTTCCTTCCCCCTCCCTTATCATCCCCCTCATTCTAAACACCCCTCCTCATCCTAAAGCTCTCTAATGACCTCCCCCCTCTCCCTTTCCCCTCACTTACCTTCCATCAGCTGCTCCTCCACTCCTCCGCGCGTCTTCCAGCTGCGTCGGGACCCGGCATATGCTACTGACATGAAGTCACATGCGCTTCATGTCAATAGCATTGGCCAGGTCCTGACGCAGAGGGAAGACGTGGAGGAGAAGCTGCTGATGGAAGGTAAGTGAGGGGAAAGGGAGAGGGGGAGGTAATTAGAGGGGTAAAGTGAGGAGGGGGTTGAGGATGAGGAAGGTGGTTGAGGAGGGGGATTTGTACAGATTTACAAACATTCTGACATTAAATATATACAAAAACAGATTCTAGGTGTAAATACACTTGTTCTTGAGTGACAGTGCACCCTTAAAGAATGTATTATTAATGTTCTTATTGTGTATTACTTCCTCACCTTCCTTGACATGTTCAGGACTCTCCTCCTCCTTCACCTGTTGCTGATCTCTTATATTCAGATCTTCTTGTTCAACCTTGGAGACAACTGGAGGCTGCTTCACATCTAAAGGTCCTACAGATATAGATAAACTGCTTATACACTTTCACCATTGGTCCCATGGTTGAGTCGTGAAGGATAAATACACGTCAATAAGGACTGGAGTAAGTGATAAATATCCATAAGATATTACTCACCTTCACTGATATTTACAGGAATTTCCTCCTCTTTAATCTCCTGGGGACTCCTCATATTTGTCTCTTCTTTGTCAGACTCTGAAAGAACTGATGGTGTCACTTTGTCTCGACAATTAAAGATGAGACGGTCACACGCTGGGATTTGTTACACGTCTTTATGATCTGTACAAATAAACATGATACGGTCACATGCTGGGATTTGTTACACGTCTTTAAGATCTGTACAAATAAACATGAGACGGTCACATGCTGGGATTTGTTAAACGTTATGATCTGTACAAATAAACATGAGACGGTCACACGCTGGGATTTGTTACACGCCTTTATGGTCTGTACAAATAAACATGAGACGGTCACGCGCTGGGATTTGTTACACGTCTTTATGGTCTGTACAAATAAACATGAGACGGTCACACGCTGGGATTTGTTACACGTCTTTATGAGCTGTACAAATAAACATGATACGGTCACACGCTGGGATTTGTTACACGTCTATATGATCTGTACAAAAAAACATGATGATCCCAGGACTCTAATGTGTCAGAGACACAAATAACAGACACGTAATAAATGGCTGTTTGTGTTGGGCTCAGACATTTGTATGGATGGCTCCCACATGTTGCTTTCAGTTTTTCTGTAACATGGGGTCATAATAAATGTATATAGTGATTTTCTCTTAAGAATCATCCTGGAAAAGAGCCTGTAATATGTGTTAGTTCCTGTATGTTCTGACTAAGGGCTCAGGAAAGTGTGGATAAAGTTTTGGAGTGGAAAAAATGGTGATTAATATATATATATACATATATATATATATATATATATATATATATATATATATATATATATATATATGTCAGTTTCTGCAGTTTTATCACTATATTATATACTGACTGATCTAAGTAAATTAATATTTATAAAGAGAAAAATCCTGAACAAATTTTAAAAAAAGGGGGGAGTTGGTGTGATAATATAGATAATAAAACACACCCACGTCCCTGGGGAGATACTGTATTGGGACATCTCATCCTCTGGGACTATATAATACATGGTTTGTAGGAGGAGGGGAAGAGAGACACAGGGTAAGGAGAGAAGGAGGGGAAGAGATACACAGGGTAAGGAGAGGAGGGGGGAAGAGAGACACAGGGTAAGGAGAGGAGGAGTGGAAGAGAGACACAGGGGATGGAAAGGAGGAGGTAAAAAGAGAGACACAGGGTAAGGAGAGGAGGAGGGGAAGAGACACAGGGTAAGGAGAGAAGGAGGGAAAGAGAGACACAGGGTAAGGAGAGGAGGGGGAAGAGAGACACGGGGTATGGAGAGGAGGAGTGGAAGAGAGACACAGGGGATGGAGAGGAGGAGAAGAAGAGAGACACAGGGGAAGGAGAGGAGGAGGGGAAGAGATACACAGGGTAAGGAGAGGAGGGGGGAAGAGAGACACAGGGTAAGGAGAGGAGGAGTGGAAGAGAGACACAGGGGATGGAAAGGAGGAGGTAAAAAGAGAGACACAGGGTAAGGAGAGGAGGAGGGGAAGAGAGACACAGGGTAAGGAGAGAAGGAGGGAAAGAGAGACACAGGGTAAGGAGAGGAGGGGGAAGAGAGACACGGGGTATGGAGAGGAGGAGTGGAAGAGAGACACAGGGGATGGAGAGGAGGAGAAGAAGAGAGACACAGGGGAAGGAGAGGAGGAGGGGAAGAGAGACACAGGGGAAGGAGAGGAGGAGGGGAAAAGAGACACAGGGGAAGGAGAGGAGGAGGGGAAGAGAGACACAGGGTAAAGAGAGGAGGAGGGGAAGAGAGACACAGTGAATGGAGAGGAGGAGGAGAAGAGAGACACAGGGGAAGGAGAGGAGGAGGGGAAGAGAGACACAGGGGAAGGAGAGGAGGAGGAGAAGAGAGACACAGGGGAAGGAGAGGAGGGGAAGAGAGACACAGGGTAAGGAGAGAAGGGGGGGAAGAGAGACACAGGGGAGGGAGAGGAGGAGGGGAAGAGAGATTCATGGCAAGGAGAGGAGGAGGGGAAGAGAGACACAGGGGAAGGAGAGGAGGAGGGGAAGAGAGACACAGGGGAGGGAGAGGAGGAGTGGAAGAGAGACACAAGGTAAGGAGAGGAGGAGGGGAGGAGAGACCCAGGGTAAGTAAATGAGGAGGGGAAGAGAGACACAGGGTAAGGAGAGTAGGGGGGAAGAGAGACACGGGGTAAGGAGAGGAGGGGGGGAAGAGAGACACCAGGTAAGGAGAGGAGGAGTGGAAGAGAGACACAGGGGATGGAGAGGAGGAGGAGAAGAGAGACACAGGGTAAGGAGAGGAGGAGGGGAAGAGAGACACAGGGTAAGGAGAGGAGGGGGGAAGAGAGACACAGGGTAAGGAGAGGAGGAGTGGAAGAGAGACAAAGGGGATGGAGAGGAGGAGTGGAAGAGAGACAAAGGGGATGGAGAGGAGGAGGAGAAGAGAGACACAGGGTAAGGAGAGGAGGAGGGGAAGAGAGACACAGGGTAAGGAGAGGAGGAGGGGAAGAGAGACACAGGGTAAGGAGAGGAGGGGGAAGAGAGACACGGGGTATAGAGAGGAGGAGTGGAAGAGAGACACAGGGGATGGAGAGGAGGAGGAGAAGAGAGACACAGGGGAAGGAGAGGAGGAGGGGAAAAGAGACACAGGGGAAGGAGAGGAGGAGGGGAAAAGAGACACAGGGGAAGGAGAGGAGGAGGGGAAGAGAGACACAGGAAAAAGAGAGGAGGAGGGGAAGAGAGACACAGTGGATGGAGAGGAGGAGGAGGAGGAGGAGAAGAAAGACACAGGGGAAGGAGAGGAGGAGGGGAAGAGAGACACAGGGGAAGGAGAGGAGGAGGGGAAGAGAGACACAGGGGAAGGAGAGGAGGAGGGGGAAGAGAAACACAGGGGAAGGAGAGGAGGAGGGGAAGAGAGACACAGGGTAAGGAGAGGAGGAGGGGAAGAGAGATACAGGGGAGGGAGAGGAGGAGGGGAAGAGAGATTCATGGCAAGGAGAGGAGGAGGGGAAGAGAGACCCAGGGAAAGGAAAGCAGGAGGGGAAGAAAGACACAGGGGAAAGAGAGGAGGAGGGGTAGAAAGACACAGGGGAAGGAGGGGAGGAGGGGAAGAGAGACACAGGGTAAGGAGAGGAGGAGGGGAAGAGAGACACAGGGGAGGGAGAGGAGGAGGGGAAGAGAGACCCAGGGTAAGGAGAGGAGGAGGGGAAGAGAGATCCAGGGGAAGGAGAGGAGGAGGAGGAGGAGGAGGAGGAGGAGGAGGAGGAGAAGAAGAGAGACACAGGGCAGGGAGAGGAGGAGGAGGGGAAGAGAGACACAGGGGAAGGAGAGGAGTGGAAGAGAGCCACAGGGTAAGGAGGGGAAGAGAAGAGAGACCTAGGATAAGGAGAGGAGGAGGGGGAAGAGAGACTCTGGGGAGGAAGAGGAGGAGGGGATGAGAGAAACAGGGTAAGGAGGGGAAGAGAAGAGAGACACAGGGTAATGAGAGGAGGAGGGGAAGAGAGACACAGGGGAAGGAGAGGAGGAGGGGAAGAGAGACACAGGGTAAGGAGAGGAGGAGGGGAAGAGAGACACAGGGGCAAGAGAGGAGGAGGGGAAGAGAGACACAGGGGAGGGTGAGGAGGAAGCGATGAGAGACACAGGGTAAGGAGGGGAAGAGAAGAGAGACCTAGGATAAGGAGAGGAGGAGGGGAAGAGATATACATGGTAAGGAGAGGAGGAGGGGAAGAGAGACACAGGGGAGGGAGAGGAGGAGGGGATGAGAGACACAGGGTAAGGAGGGGAAGAAAAGAGAGATACAGGGTAATGAGAGGAGGAGGGGAAGAGAGACACAGGGGAGGGAGAGGAGGAGGGCATGAGAGACACAGGGTATGGAGGGGAAGAAAAGAGAGGCCCAGGATAAGGAGAGGAGGAGGAGAAGAGAGACACAGGGGATGGAGAGGAGGAGGAGGAGGAGAAGAGAGACACAGGGGAGGGAGAGAAGGAGGGGAAGAGAGACACAGGGGAAGGAAAGGAAGAGAGACACAGGGGAAGGAGAGCAGGAGGGGAAGAGAGACACAGGGGAAGGAGAGGAGGAGGGGAAGAGAGACACAGGGTAAGGAGAGGAGGAGAGGAAGAAAGAAACAGGGTAAGGAGAGGAGGAGGGGAAGAGACACAGTAGAGGGAGAGGAGGAGGGAAGAGAGAAACAGGGGATGGAGAGGAGGAGGAGAAGAGAGACACAGGGTAAAGAGAGGAGGAGGGGAACAGAGACACAGGGTAAGGAGAGGAGGAGGGGAAGAGAGACACAGGGGAAGGAGAGGAGGAGAGGAAGAGAGACACAGGGGAAGGAGAGGAGGAGGGGAAGAGAGACACAGGGGAGGGAGAGGAGGAGTGGAAGAGAGACACAAGGTAAGGAGAGGAGGAGGGGAAGAGAGACACAGGGGAACGAGAGGAAGAGAGACACAGGGGAAGGAGAGGAAAAGAGACACAGGGGAAGGAGAGGAGGAGTGGAAGAGAGACACAGGGGAGGGAGAGGAGGAGGGGAAGAGAGACCCAGGGGAAGGAGAGGAGGAGGGGAAGAGAGACCCAGGGTAAGGAGAGGAGGAGGGGGAAGAGAGACACAGGGTAAGGAGGGGAGGAGGGGAAGAGAGACCCAGGGGAAGGAGATGAGGAGGGGAAGAGAGACACAGGGTAAGGAGAGGAGGAGAGGAAGAAAGAAACAGGGTAAGGAGAGGAGGAGGGGAAGAGACACAGAAGGGAGAGGAGGAGGGAAGAGAGAAACAGGGGATGGAGAGGAGGAGGAGGAGAAGAGAGACACAGGGTAAAGAGAGGAGGAGGGGAACAGAGACACAGGGTAAGGAGAGGAGGAGGGGAAGAGAGACACAGGGGAAGGAGAGGAGGAGAGGAAGAGAGACACAGGGGAAGGAGAGGAGGAGGGGAAGAGAGACACAGGGGAAGGAGAGGAGGAGGGGAAGAAAGACACAGGGGAGGGAGAGGAGGAGTGGAAGAGAGACACAAGGTAAGGAGAGGAGGAGCTGAGGAGAGACCCAGGGTAAGTAAAGGAGGAGGGGAAGAGAGACACAAGGTAAGGAGAGGAGGAGGGGAAGAGAGACACAAGGGAAGGAGAGGAGGAGGGGAAGAGAGACACAGGGGAAGGAGAGGAGGGGGGAAGAGAGACACAAGGGAGGGTGAGGAGGAGAGGAAGAGAGACACAGGGGAAGGAGAAGAGGGGGGGAAGAGAGACACAAGGGAGGGTGAGGAGGAGGGGGAAGAGAGACACAGGGGAATGAGAGGAAGAGAGACACAGGGGAAGGAGAGGAAGAGAGACACAGGGGAAGGAGAGCAGGAGGGGAAGAGAGACACAGGGGAAGAAGAGGAGGAGGGGAAGAGAGACACAGGGGAAGGAGAGGAGGAGAGGAAGAGAGACACAGGGGAAGGAGAGGAGGAGAGGAAGAGAGACACAGGGGAAAGAGAGGAGGATGGGAAGAGAGACACAGGGGAAGGAGAGGAGGAGGGGAAGAGAGACACAGGGGAGGGAGAGGAGGAGTGGAAGAGAGACACAAGGTAAGGAGAGGAGGAGGGGAAGAGAGACACAGGGGAACGAGAGGAAGAGAGACACAGGGGAAGGAGAGGAAGAGAGACACAGGGGAAGGAGAGGAGGAGGGGAAGAGAGACACAGGGGAGGGAGAGGAGGAGGGGAAGAGAGACCCAGGGTAAGGAGAGGAGGAGGGGAAGAGAGACCCAGGGTAAGGAGAGGAGGAGGGGGAAGAGAGACACAGGGTAAGGAGAGGAGGAGGGGAAGAGAGACCCAGGGGAAGGAGATGAGGAGGGGAAGAGAGACACAGGGTAAGGAGAGGAGGAGAGGAAGAAAGAAACAGGGTAAGGAGAGGAGGAGGGGAAGAGACACAGTAGAGGGAGAGGAGGAGGGAAGAGAGAAACAGGGGATGGAGAGGAGGAGGAGAAGAGAGACACAGGGTAAAGACAGGAGGAGGGGAACAGAGACACAGGGTAAGGAGAGGAGGAGGGGAAGAGAGACACAGGGGAAGGAGAGGAGGAGAGGAAGAGAGACACAGGGGAAGGAGAGGAGGAGGGGAAGAGAGTCACAGGGGAAGGAGAGGAGGAGGGGAAGAAAGACACAGGGGAGGGAGAGGAGGAGTGGAAGAGAGACACAAGGTAAGGAGAGGAGGAGGTGAGGAGAGACCCAGGGTAAGTAAAGGAGGAGGGGAAGAGAGACACAAGGTAAGGAGAGGAGGAGGGGAAGAGAGACACAGGGGAACGAGAGGAAGAGAGACACAGGGAAGGAGAGGAAGAGAGACACAGGGGAAGGAGAGGAGGGGGGGAAGAGAGACACAAGGGAGGGTGAGGAGGAGTGGAAGAGAGACACAAGGTAAGGAAAGGAGGAGGGGAGGAGAGACCCAGGGTAAGTAAAGGAGGAGGGGAAGAGAGACACAGGGTAAGGAGAGGAGGGGGGAAGAGAGACACGGGGTAAGGAGAGGAGGGGGGAAGAGAGACACAAGGTAAGGAGAGGAGGAGTGGAAGAGAGACACAGGGGATGGAGAGAAGGAGGAGAAGAGAGACACAGCGGATGGAGAGAAGGAGGAGAAGAGAGACACAGCGGAAGGAGGGGAGGAGGGGAAGAGAGACAAAGGGTAAGGAGAGGAGGAGGGGAAGAGAGACACAGGGGAGGGAGACGAGGAGGGGAAGAGAGACCTAGGGTAAGGAGAGGAGGAGGGGAAGAGAGATCCAGGGGAAGGAGAGGAGGAGGGGAAGAGAGACACAGCGAAGGGAGAGGAGGAGGAGTGGAAGAGAGACACAGGGGAAGGAGAGGAGGAGGGGAAGAGAGACACAGGGTAAGGAGAGGAGGAGGGGAAGAGAGACACAGGGGCAAGAGAGGAGGAGGGGAAGAGAGAGACAGGGAAGGGAGAGGAGGAGGGTATGAGAGACGCAGGGTAAGGAGAGGAGGAGGGGAGGAGAGACCTAGGGTAAGGAGAGGAGGAGAGGAAGAGAGACCCAGGGTAAGGAGAGGAGGAGAGGAAGAGAGACCCAGGGTAAGGAGAGAAGGAGGGGAAGAAAGAAACGGGGTAAGGAGATGAGGAGGCGAAGAGACACAGTAGAGGGAGAGGAGGAGGGAAGAGAGACACAGGGTAAGGAGAGGAGGAGGGGAAGAGAGACACAGGGTAAGGAGAGGAGGAGGGGAAGAGAGACACAGGGGAAGGAGAGGAAGAGAGACACAGGGGAAGGAGAGGAAGAGAGACACAGGGGAAGGAGAGGAGGAGGGGAAGAGAGACACAGGGTAAGGAGAGGAGGAGGGGAGGAGAGACCTAGGGTAAGGAGAGGAGGAGAGGAAGAGAGACCCAGGGTAAGGAGAGAAGGAGGGGAAGAAAGAAACGGGGTAAGGAGATGAGGAGGCGAAGAGACACAGTAGAGGGAGAGGAGGAGGGAAGAGAGACACAGGGTAAGGAGAGGAGGAGGGGAAGAGAGACACAGGGTAAAGAGAGGAGGAGGAGAAGAGAGACACAGGGTAAGGAGAGGAGGAGGGAAAGAGAGACACAGGGTAAGGTGAGGAGGAGAGGAAGAAAGAAACAGGGGAAGGAGAGGAGGAGGGGAAGAGAGAAACAGGGGATGGAGAGGAGGAGGAGGAGGAGAATAGAGACACAGGGTAAAGAGAGGAGGAGTGGAAGAGAGACACAGGGTAAGGAGAGGAGGAGGGGAAGAGAGACACAGGGGAAGGAGAGGAGGAGGGAAGAGAGACACAGGGGAGGGAGACGAGGAGGGGAAGAGAGACCTAGGGTGAGGAGAGGAGGAGGGGAAGAGAGATCCAGGGGAAGGAGAGGAGGAGGGGAAGAGAGACACAGGGAAGGGAGAGGAGGAGGAGGGGAAGAGAGACACAGGGGAAGGAGAGGAGGAGGGGAAGAGAGACACAGGGTAAGGAGAGGAGGAGGGGAAGAGAGACACAGGGGCAAGAGAGGAGGAGGGGAAGAGAGACACAGGGGAGGGAGAGGAGGAGGGGATGAGAGACGCAGGGTAAGGAGGGGAAGAGAAGAGAGACCTAGGATAAGGAGAGGAGGAGGGGAAGAGAGACACAGGGTAAGGAGAGGAGGGGGGAAGAGAGACACAGGGTAAGGAGAGGAGGAGTGGAAGAGAGACACAGCGGATGGAGAGGAGGAGGAGGAGAAGAGAGACACAGGGTAAGGAGAGGAGGGGGGAAGAGAGACACGGGGTAAGGAGGGGAAGAAAAGAGAGACAAAGGGTAATGAGAGGAGGAGGGGAAGAGAGACACGGGGGAAGGAGAGAAGAAGGGGAGGAGAGACCCAGGGCAAGGAGAGGAAGAAGGGAATAGAGGCCCAGGATAAGGAGAGGAGGAGGGGAAGAGAGACACGGGGGATGGAGAGGAGGAGGAGGAGGAGGAGGAGGAGGAGGAGAAGAGAGACACAGGGGAGGGAGAGCAAGAGGAGAAGAGAGACACAGGGGAAGGAGAGGAAGAGAGACACAGGGGAAGGAGAGAAGGGGGGAAGAGAGACACAGGGGAAGGAGAGGAGGAGGGGAAGAGAGACACAGGGTAAGGAGAGGAGGAGGGAAAGACACAGGGTAAGGAGAGGAGGAGAGGAAGAAAGAAACAGGGTAAGGAGAGGAGGAGGGGAAGAGACACAGTAGAGGGAGAGGAGGATGGAAGAGAGAAACAGGGGATGGAGAGAAGGAGAAAAGAGACACAGGGTAAAGAGAGGAGGAGGGGAAGAGAGACACAGGGTAAGGAGAGGAGGAGGGGAAGAGAGACACAGGGTAAGAAGAGGAGGAGGGGAAGAGAGACACAGGGTAAGAAGAGGAGGAGGGGAAGAGAGACATAGGGTAAGGAGAGGAGGAGGGGAAGACAGACACAAGGTAAGGAGAGGAGGAGGGGAAGAGAGACACAGGGGAACGAGAGGAAGAGAGACACAGGGGAACGAGAGGAAGAAAGACACAGGGGAAGGAGAGGAGGAGGGGAAGAGAGACACAGGGTAAGGAGAGGAGGAGGGGAAGAGAGACACAGGGTAAGGAAAGGAGGAGGGGAGGAGAGACCCAGGGTAAGGAGAGGAGGAGGGGAAGACAGACACAAGGTAAGGAGAGGAGGAGGGGAAGAGAGACACAGGGGAACGAGAGGAAGAGAGACACAGGGGAAGGAGAGGAAGAAAGACACAGGGGAAGGAGAGGAGGAGGGGAAGAGAGACCCAGGGTAAGGAGAGAAGGAGGGGAAGAAAGAAACGGGGTAAGGAGATGAGGAGGGGAAGAGACACATTAGAGGGAGAGGAGGAGGGAAGAGAGACACAGGGTAAGGAGAGGAGGAGGGGAAGAGAGACACAGGGTAAGGAGAGGAGGAGGGGAAGAGAGACACAGGGGAAGGAGAGGAGGATGGGAAGAGACACAGGGGAAGGAGAGGAGGAGAGGAAGAGAGACACAGGGGAAGGAGAGGAGGAGGGGAAGAGAGACACAGGGGAAGGAGAGGAGGGGGGAAGAGAGACACAGGGTAAGGAGAGGTGGAGGGAAGAGAGACACAGGGTAAGGAGAGGAGGAGTGGAAGAGAGACACAGGGGAAGTAGAGGAGGAGGGGAAAAGAGACACAGGGCAAGGAGAGGAGGGGAAGAGAGACCCAGGTTAAGGATAGGAGGAGGGAAAGGGAGACACAGGGGATGGAGAGGAGGAGGAGGAGGAGGAGGAGGAGAAGAGAGAGTCAAGGTAAGGAGTGGAGGAGGGGAGGAGAGAGACAATGTAAGGAGAGGAGGAGGGGAAGAGAGACACAGGGGAGGGAGAGGAGGAGGGGAAAAGAGACACAGGGTAAGGAGAGGAGGAGGGGAAGAGAGACACAGGGGAAGGAGAGGAGGAGGAGGAGAAGAGAGAGGCAAGGTAAGGAGAGGAGGAGGGGAGGAGAGAGACAAGGTAAGGAGAGGAGGAGGGAAAGAGAGACACAGGGGAGGGAGAGGAGGAGGGGAAAAGAGACACAGGGTAAGGAGAGGAGGAGGGGAAGAGAGACACAGGGGAAGGAGAGGAGGAGGGGAAGAGAGACACAGGGGAAGGAGAAGAGGAGGGGAAGAGAGACACAGGAGAAGTAGAGGAGGAGGGGAAGAAGGACACAGGAGAAGTAAAGGAGGAGGGGAAGAAGGACACAGGATAAGTAAAGGAGGAGGGGAAGAGAGACACAGGGTAAGGAAAGGAGGAGGTGAAGAGAGACACAGGGGAAGTAGAGGAGGAGGGGAAAAGAGACACAGGGCAAGGAGAGGAGGGAAAGAGAGACCCAGGTTAAGGATAGGAGGAGGGAAAGGGAGACACAGGGGATGGAGAGGAGGAGGGGAAGAGAGAGGCAAGGTAAGGAGAGGAGGAGGGGAGGAGAGAGACAAGGTAAGGAGAGGAGGAGGGGAAGAGAGACACGGGGGAGGGAGAGGAGGAGGGGAAAAGAGACACAGGGTAAGGAGAGGAGGAGGGGAAGAGAGACACAGGGGAAGGAGAGGAGGAGGGGAAGAGAGACACAGGGGAAGGAGAAGAGGAGGGGAAGAGAGACACAGGGGAAGGAGAAGAGGAGGGGAAGAGAGACACAGGGGAAGGAGAGGAGGAGGGAAGAGAGACACAGGGGAGGGAGAGGGGGGAGAGAGACACAGGGGAAGGAGAGGAGGAGGGAAGAGAGACACAGGGGAGGGAGAGGGGGAGGGGAAGAGAGACCCAGGGGAGGATGAGGAGGAGGGGAAGAGAGACCCAGGGGAGGAAAGGAGGAGGGGAAGAGAGACACAGGGGAAGGAGAGGAGGAGGGGAAGTGAGACAAAGGGTAAGGAGAGGAGGAGGGGAAGATAGACACAGGGGAAGGAGAGGAGAAGGGGAAGAGAGACACAGGGGAAGGAGAGGAGGAGGGGAAGAGAGACACAGGGGAAGGAGAGGAGGAGGGGAAGAGAGACACAGGGGAAGGAGAGGAGGAGGGGAAGAGAGACACAGGGGAAGGAGAGGAGGAGGGGAAGAGAGACACAGGGGAAGGAGAGGAGGAGGGGAAGAGAGACAAAAGGGGAAGGAGAGGAGGAGGGGAAGAGAGACACAGGGTAAGGAGAGGAGGAGGGGAAGAGAGACACAGGGGAAGGAGAGGAAGAGAGACACAGGGGAAGGAGAGGAAGAGAGACACAGGGGAAGGAGAGGAGGAGGGGAAGAGAGACACAGGGGAAGGAAAGGAAGAAAGACCCAGGGGAAGGAGAGGAGGAGGGGAAGAGAGACCAAGGGTAAGGAGAGGAGGAGGGGAAGAGAGACACATGGTAAGGAGAGGAGGAGGGGAAGAGAGACACAGGGTAAGGAGAGGAGGAGGGGAAGAGAGTCACAGGGTAAGGAGAGGAGGAGGGGAAGAGAGTCACAGGGGAAGGAGAGGAGGAGGGGAAGAGAGACATAGGGTAAGGAGAGGAGGAGGGGAAGAGAGTCACAGGGTAAGGAGAGGAGGAGGGGAAGAGAGACACAAGGTAAGGAGAGGAGGAGGGGAAGAGAGTTACAGGGTAAGGAGAGGAGGAGGGGAAGAGAGACACAGGGTAAGGAGAGGAGGGGAAGAGAGACACAGGGTAAGGAGAGGAGGAGAAGAGAGACACACGGGAAGGAGAGGAGGAGGGGAAGAGAGACACAGGAAGGAGAGGAGGAGGGGGAAGGGAGACACAGGGGGAGGAGAGGAGGAGGGGAAGAGAGACACAGGGGAAGGAGAGGAGGGGAAGAGAGACACAGGGTAAGGAGAGGAGGAGGGGAAGAGAGACACAGGGGAAGGAGAGGAGGGGAAGAGAGACACAGGGTAAGGAGAGGAGGAGGGGAAGAGAGACACAGGGGAAGGAGAGGAGGGGAAGAGAGACACAGGGTAAGGAGAGGAGGGGAAGAGAGACACAGGAGAAGTAGAGGAGGAGGGGAAGAAGGACACAGGAGAAGTAAAGGAGGAGGGGAAGAAGGACACAGGAGAAGGAGAAGAGGAGGGGAAGAGAGACACAGGAGAAGTAGAGGAGGAGGGGAAGAAGGACACAGGAGAAGTAAAGGAGGAGGGGAAGAAGGACACAGGAGAAGGAGAGGAGGAAGGGAAGAGAGACACAGGGTAAGGAAAGGAGGAGGTGAAGAGAGACACAGGGGAAGTAGAGGAGGAGGGGAAAAGAGACACAGGGCAAGGAGAGGAGGGGAAGAGAGACCCAGGTTAAGGATAGGAGGAGGGAAAGGGAGACACAGGGGATGGAGAGGAGGAGGAGGAGGGGAAGAGAGAGGCAAGGTAAGGAGAGGAGGAGGGGAGGAGAGAGACAAGGTAAGGAGAGGAGGAGGGCAAGAGAGACACAGGGGAGGGAGAGGAGGAGGGGAAAAGAGACACAGGGTAAGGAGAGGAGGAGGGGAAGAGAGACACAGGGGAAGGAGAGGAGGAGGGGAAGAGAGACACAGGGGAAGGAGAAGAGGAGGGGAAGAGAGACACAGGGGAAGGAGAAGAGGAGGGGAAGAGAGACACAGGGGAAGGAGAGGAGGAGGGAAGAGAGACACAGGGGAGGGAGAGGGGGAGGGGAAGAGAGACCCAGGGGAGGGAGAGGAGTAGGGGAAGAGAGACCCAGGGGAGGAAAGGAGGAGGGGAAGAGAGACACAGGGGAAGGAGAGGAGGAGGGGAAGTGAGACACAGGGTAAGGAGAGGAGGAGGGGAAGAGAGACACAGGGGAAGGAGAGGAGGAGGGGAAGAGAGTCACAGGGGAAGGAGAGGAAGAGAGATACAGGGGAAGGAGAGGAGGAGGGGAAGAGAGACACAGGGGAAGGAGAGGAGGAGGGGAAGAGAGACACAGGGGAAGGAGAGGAGGAGGGGAAGAGAGATACAGGGGAAGGAGAGGAGGAGGGGAAGAGAGACACAGGGGAAGGAGAGGAGGAGGGGAAGAGAGACAAGAGGGAAAGGAGGGGGGAAGAGAGACACAGGGTAAGGAGAGGAGGAGGGGAAGAGAGACACAGGGGAAGGAGAGGAAGAGAGACACAGGGGAAGGAGAGGAAGAGGGACACAGGGGAAGGAGAGGAGGAGGGGAAGAGAGACACAGGGGAAGGAGAGGAAGAAAGACCCAGGGGAAGGAGAGGAGGAGGGGAAGAGAGACCCAGGGTAAGGAGAGGAGGAGGGGAAGAGAGACACATGGTAAGGAGAGGAGGAGGGGAAGAGAGACACAGGGTAAGGAGAGGAGGAGGGGAAGAGAGTCACAGGGTAAGGAGAGGAGGAGGGGAAGAGAGTCACAGGGGAAGGAGAGGAGGAGGGGAAGAGAGACATAGGGTAAGGAGAGGAGGAGGGGAAGAGAGTCACAGGGTAAGGAGAGGAGGAGGGGAAGAGAGTCACAAGGTAAGGAGAGGAGGAGGGGAAGAGAGTCACAGGGTAAGGAGAGGAGGAGGGGAAGAGAGACACAGGGTAAGGAGAGGAGGGGAAGAGAGACACAGGGTAAGGAGAGGAGGAGAAGAGAGACACACGGGAAGGAGAGGAGGAGGGGAAGAGAGACACAGGAAGGAGAGGAGGAGGGGGAAGGGAGACACAGGGGGAGGAGAGGAGGAGGGGAAGAGAGACACAGGGGAAGGAGAGGAGGGGAAGAGAGACACAGGGTAAGGAGAGGAGGAGGGGAAGAGAGACACAGGGGAAGGAGAGGAGGGGAAGAGAGACACAGGGTAAGGAGAGGAGGAGGGGAAGAGAGACACAGGGGAAGGAGAGGAGGAGGGGAAGAGAGACACAGGGTAAGGAGAGGAGGAGGGGAAGAGAGACACACGGGAAGGAGAGGAGGAGGGGAAGAGAGACACAGGGGAGGCAAAGGGAAAGAGAAACAGATAGAGGGATAGATGGAGGGAGGGAGAGATAGACAGATAGACACTCTGTATTATATATATATATATATATAGTATAACATCATTATATCCGGTATCTCTTCCTGTCACAGACACAAATAACTTCCGGTATTATCTCCTGATCAGCAATTGGAACATTAATCACTTTATTTACCTGCTCAGAGCTCGCACACACACCCGGATCCGCTCTAGGCCGCAATCGAGGACAAGCAACCGGAAGTGAATGTACCGGAAGTCCCTGTACGAAACTTTAAGTCCCAGAAGGCACAGCAGCACAAGCAGGAGCCGGTAAACACATTAGGGGCGGATCTCTAATGTAATCTTGTTTCCATGGTGACGCTTTGTATATAAACCTGTCCCTCACTCAGCTCATACAAATGTAAAGGTAGGAATGATTTTTTATTGTATTGATCTGCCCAACAATAGTGATGTCACCGCTTGTGCAATTATTTTATTGGTTAGGACAGTAGTCATGTGATTGTGTGTTACAGCCACTGTGTGAGACATCTATGTGGAGCTGCACAGCCCTGAGAATCCAAGTGATATCATGGAGGGAGGGTGTCTGTGTGTTTACATTTAGTGTATATATATATTTATATATTGTGGTAGGGAGGGATATATCTGGGGGCCTGGACTTGTATTTACACTCAATATACTCAAGATTGTGTCTTATTTACATGATATAGATAGATAGATAGATAGATAGATAGATAGATAGATAGATAGATAGATAGATAGATAGAGGTGTGTTTATGTGTCGTTACATTTAGTGTATATATATTTATATATTGTGGTAGGGACGACTATCTCTGAGGGCCTGGACTTGTATTTACACTCAATATACTCAAGATGGCGTCTTATTTACATGATATAGATAGATAGAGGTGTGTTTATGTATTGTTACATTTAGTGTATATATATTTATAAATTGTGTTAGGGAGGGCTATCTCTGAGGGCCTGGGCTTGTATTTACACTCAATATACTCAAGATGGCGTCTTATTTACATGATATAGATAGATAGATAGATAGATAGATAGATAGATAGATAGATAGATAGAGGTGTGTTTATGTGTCGTTACATTTAGTGTGTGTATATATTTATATATTGTGGTAGGGAGGACTATCTCTGAGGTCCTGGACTTGTATTTACACTCAACATACTCAAGATGGCGTCTTATTTACATGATATAGATAGATAGAGGTGTGTTTATGTATTGTTACATTTAGTGTATATATATTTATAAATTGTGTTAGGGAGGGCTATCTCTGAGGGCCTGGGCTTGTATTTACACTCAATATACTCAAGATGGCGTCTTATTTACATGATATAGATAGATAGATAGATAGATAGATAGATAGATAGAGGTGTGTTTATGTGTCGTTACATTTAGTGTGTATATATTTATATATTGTGGTAGGGAGGACTATCTCTGAGGGCCTGGGCTTGTATTTACTCTCAATATACTCAAGATGGCGTCTTATTTACATGATATAGATAGATAGATAGATAGATAGATAGTTAGAGGTGTGTTTATGTGTCGTTACATTTAGTGTGTATATATTTATATATTGTGGTAGGGAGGACTATCTCTGAGGGCCTGGACTTGTATTTACACTCAACATACTCAAGATGGCGTCTTATTTACATGATATAGATAGATAGAGGTGTGTTTATGTGTTGTTACATTTAGTGTATATTTATACTTTATATTCTAGATGGCTTCTTACTTATTTACGTGATATATATATCATTATCTTCACTAGATCTTATCTATGTACAAAGGTAAATTGCCTTATAGAAGATTATTAGTCCTCCTCACAGAATGGGTTTAGTAACAAGATGGTGATCTGAGATCCTAATGAGTTTATACATTTTCACCTTACATGTGATGACACAATATATAAACTTGTCACTGGAATCTTATGTTGTATCTTCTGGTAAATATTTAACTTTAACTTAAAATAGATTTACAATTTATTTTAATAATACTCAGTTGCCTATCTATCGTAGTATTAAAATGTTTAATTATCTTGTTCATATGTATTGTATATATATATATATATATATATATATATATATATATATATATATATAGCTGATATAAAAAGTCTACACACCCCTGTTAAAATGTCAGGTTTCTGTGCTGTAAAAAAAAAAGAGACAAAGATAAATCATTTCAGAACTTTTTCCACCTTTAATGTGACCTATAAACTGTACAACGCAATTGAAAAACAAACTGAAATCTTTTAGGTGGAGGGAAGAAAAAATATAAAAATAAAATAATATGGTTGCATAAGTCTGCATACCCTTAAACTAATACTTTGTTGAAGCCCCTTGTGATTTTATTACAGCACTCAGTCTTTTTGGGTATGAGTCTATCAGCATGGCACATTTTGACTTTCGAAAAACACTCCAAATCTGTCAGATTGCGAGGGCATCTCCTGGGCACAGCCCTCTTCAGATCACAATCGGATTCAGGTCTGGGCTCTGGCTGGGCCATTCCAAAACTTTAATCTTCTTCTGGTGAAGCCATTCCTGTTGATTTGAATGTATGCTTTGGGTCGTTGTCATGCTGAAAGATGAAGTTCCTCTTCATGTTCAGCTTTCTAGCAGAAGCCTGAAGGTTTTGTGCCAATATTGACTGGTATTTGGAACTGTTTATAATTCCCCCTATCTTCACTAAGGCCCCAGTTCCAGCCCCAAAGCATGATGCTGCCACCACCATGCGTCACTGTGGGTATGGTGTTCTTTTGGTGATGTGCAGTGTTGTTTTTGCGCCAAACATATCTTTTGGAATTATGGCCAAAAAGTTCAACCTTGCTTTCATCAGACCATAACAACCTTTTACCACATGCTTTTGGGAGACTTCAGATGTGTTTTTGCAAAATGTAGCCTGGCTTGGATGTTTTTCTTCGTAAGAAAAAGGCTTTCGTCTTGCCACTCTACACCATAGCCCAGACATATGAAGAATACCGGAGATTGTTGTTGTAACGGAACCCATCACTGTTTTACCCTGTTTTATGATTATTATGGTTAAAATATGATCCTACTATTATACTGCATGTATGTTGGTTTATGCTCTGCAGAATATTGGCCAGACTAGTGCAGACCTTGGCATGGGAGATAATCCTGTTATAGATAAGGAAGTCGATTGTATAAAGTGTTCTCATTCTCAGACATAAGAACAAAGAAGGCTGATTTAATCAATGTCTGATTATATCAAAGTTGCCAGGGAGCCTCAGGGAGGTGTGACTCACCTATTGTCCCTCTATTTGTATAGTGCCTGTGAAATTGTGTGTTATGGGTAAAAGATACTTTTACTAACTTTTGAATTCCTGGTCTGATTCATGCCATTTTTTTATATGTTGTTCCCCTGGGTGAGAGCTATTGAACAGTGCTGGACTTAAAGGTGTACCCCCTGTTTTTGGGGTACATCCAGAATGTGGTTACAATTGTGTCTGTTTTAATTGTGTTACCTGTTATCTGAGGGGAGGAGACGTGGGGGTTGAACCATGTATATAATTGGCTGTTGTGATAATTATGTGGGTGTAGCCCTTCAGAGGGCACCATTGCATAAAAGGAGATCCCCTGTCATTAAAGAGTTCACTACTTGACCCTTCAAAACGTAGCCTTGTCTCGTTATTGGAGGGGATCGCTATATCATACTTGGGATTGCTATGCTTTTGCATACTCCCTTGAGCTGTAAAGAGTCTGTGGTGGTTGTGGTGTCCGGTGCGGTGCTTGTAGGCCTCGACACAAGCTAGGACGCGTCCATCAACGGAGGTACCCGGTCGGGGTGCCAGTAGATCCGTTACAGTTGTCACATGTACCACACAGCCAGTACTTGCCAAATATTCCTGCAGCTTCTTTAATGTTGCTGTAGGCCTCTTGGTAGCCTCCCAGACCAGTTTTCTTTTCTTCTTTTCATCAATTTTTTAGGGAGCTCCAGTTCTCCGTAATGTCACTGTTGTGCCATATTTTCTCCAGTTGATGATGACTGTCTTCACTGTGTTCCATGGTATATCTAATGCCTTGGAAATTATTTTGTACCCTTCTCCTGACTGATACCTTTTAACAGTGAGATCCCTCTGCTGCTTTGGAAGCTCTCTGTGGACCATGGCTTTTGCTGTGGGATGCGACTAAGAAAATTTCAGGAAAGACCAACTAGAGCAGCTGAACTTTATTTGGGGTTAATCAGAGGCACTTTACATGATGGCAGGTGTATGCTGACTCCTATTTAACACGATTTGGAATGTGATTGCTTAATTCCGAACACAGCTACATCCCCAGTTATAAGAGGGTGTGCAAACTTATGCAACCACATTATTTTTTTTTTTAATTTCCCTCCACCTAAAAGATTTCAGTTTGTTTTTCAATTGAGTTGTACAGTTTATAGGTCACATTAGGTGGAAAAAGTTCTGAAATTATTTATCTTTGTCTAATTTTTTTACAGCACAGAAACCTGACATTTTAACAGGGGTGTGTAGACTTTTTATATCCACTGTAGCACTGTTGATTGCTATGGCAACACCACACAACATAGCCAGGAAGCAGGGAGGAGTCATATACCAGCAGTGGATAGTGACGTTTGGTTGATGACCCCAACTTAGGTGTAACGCAGGGTAGGTGTGGCAGTTTGGAGGTACAGACTCCACTGTTGGGCCTTGTGTAGGGTCCACCGATGTTCCCTCCTTCCTGGTTACGGGAGCTAAACAAAATATCAACAGTGTGCAGACTCCTAGCTTCAGAAACTGAAAGACTATCCGCTTTCCTTGGTGTCGATGGCGATCTGCTGCTTTTAGTTGGGCTCTGTTCACATCAGTCTTCTAAATTGGAGCTGAAGCTTCATAATAGGGATGGTAGGAAAAAGCGCACAATCTTCTTGTAACCCCTATAATATGGGGTGATGATGGAGCCTGAAGCAATGGATAGAGGTCCCTCTCGTGTTGGTTGTTTTCTGTGGGTGTTGCGATCAACTCCCGCTAAGGTCCGTAGCTCGGTGATGATATGGAAGGTTTTGTTACTCCTCCATGTAAAGTAGTCCTCCACGCATAAGAAATTCAGTAAGATGCGACTTTTGAAAGATAAATATATTTTTATTGATAGAAAACCATCGGTACTTACACCTTCCAATTATCATTGCTATCTTGAGTATCGAATCTGATTGCATTCAACTTCTATAATTTTTTGAGATCGTTTATGTTTTTTCAATAGATGTGCAATAAAACTACAGTATATACTTGAGTATAAGCCGAGTTTTTCAGCCCTTTTTTTAAGGCTAAAAAGGGCC
The DNA here is from genome assembly GCA_027410445.1 of Discoglossus pictus. Taxonomy (NCBI): domain Eukaryota; kingdom Metazoa; phylum Chordata; class Amphibia; order Anura; family Alytidae; genus Discoglossus; species Discoglossus pictus. Next base: position 90,419,095 of record CM050175.1, on the reverse strand, counting down.
CCCCTCTGCTTATACTCGAGTCATTCTCCCCCCTGTGTCTCTCTAACCCCCCCCCCCCCCCCGTGTCTCTCTAACCCCTCCGTGTCTCTCTAACCCCCCCGTGTCTCTTTCCCTCCCCCCTCCTCATCCTCAACCCCCCCTCCTCATTCTAAACCCCCCCTCCTCATTCTAAACCCCCCTCTTCACTTTACACCTCTAAATACCTCCTCCTCTCCCTTTCCCCTCACTTACCTTCATCTGCAGCTTCTCCACCGGCCTCCACTCCTTCCTGCGTCGGGAGGTTTAGAATGAGGATGGGGGTTGAGGATGAGGAGGGGGGTTGAGGAGGGAGGTTGAGGATGGGGGGGTTGAGGATGAGGATGGGCGGGTTGAGGATGAGGGTTGAGGATGAGGAGGGAGGTTGAGGAAGGGGGTTGAGGATGAGGATGGGGGGTTGAGGAGGGAGGTTGAGGATGAGAGGGTTGAGGAGGGAAATTGAGGAAGGGTGTTGAGGAGGGGGTTGAGGATGAGGAGGGAGGTTGAGGATGAGGAGTGAGGTTGAGGAGGGGGGTTGAGGAGGGGGGGGTTGAGGAAAAGGATGGGGGGTTGAGGAGGGAGGTTGAGGAGGGGGGTTGAGGATGGGGGTTGAGGATGAGGATGGGGGTTGAGGAGGGAGGTTGAGGAGGGGGTTTGAGGATGAGGAGGGAGGTTGAGGATGAGGAGGGGAGTTGAGGAGGGTGTTAAGGATGAGGAGGGGGATTGAGGTTGAGGAGGGGGGTTAAGGAGGTGGTTGAGGATGGGGGGGTTGACGAGGGGTGTTGAGGATGGGGGGGTTGAGGAGGGAGGTTGAGGATGAGGAGGGAGGTTGACGATGAGGAGGGGGGTTGAGGATGAGGAGGGGGGTTGAGGAGGGAGGATGAGGAGGGGAGTTGAGGTTGTGGAGGGAGGTTAAGGAGGGGGTTGAGGATGAGGAGGGGGGTTGAGGTTGAGGAGGGGGTTGAGGATGGGGGAGTTGAGGATGAGGATGGGGGGTTGAGGAGGGGGTTGAGGATGAGGAGGGAGGATGAGGAGGGAGGTTGAGGAGTGGGGTTGAGGAGGGAGGTTGAGAATGAGGAGGGGGTTGAGGAGGGAGGTTGAGGATGAGGAGGGAGGTTGAGGACGAGGAAGGAGGTTGAGGGAGTTGAGGAGGGGGTTGAGGATGGGGGGGGTTGAGGATAAGGATAAGGTGGGTTGAGGAGGGAGGTTGAGGAGGGGGTTGAGGATGGGGGGGTTGAGGAGGGAGGTTGAGGATGAGGAGGGAGGTTGAGGAGGGGGGTTGAGGTTGTGGAGGGGGTTGAGGATGAGGAGGGGGTTGGGGTTGAGGAGGGGGGTTGAGGATGAGGATGGGGGGTTGAGGAGTGAGGTTGAGGAGGGGGTTGAGGAGGGAGGTTGAGGTTGAGGAGGTAGGTTGAGGATGAGGAGTGGGGTTGAGGAGGGAGGTTGAGAATGAGGAGTGGGGTTGAGGAGGGAGGTTGAGAATGAGGAGGGGGGTTGAGGAGGATAATAGGGGAGGTGGGGAAGAGACACAGGGAAGGGAGAGGGGGGGAGAGAGGATGCAGGGGTTGAGGATGAGGATGGGGGGTTGAGGAGGGAGGTTGAGGAGGGGGGTTGAGGAGGGGGTTGAGGATGAGGGGGTTGAGGAGGGAAATTGAGGAAGGTTGTTGAGGAGGGGGTTGAGGATGAGGAGGGAGGGTGAGGATAAGGAGGGAGGTTGAGGATGAGGAGGGGGGTTGAGGATGAGGATGGGGGGGTTGAGAAGGGAGGTTGAGGAGGGGGGTTGACCATGAGGATGGGGGTTTGAGGAGGGGGTTGAGGATGAGGATGGGGGGTTGAGGAGGGGGTTGAGGATGAGGGAGGTTGAGGATGAGGAGGGGGGTTGAGGAGGGAGGTTGAGGATGAGGAGGGAGGTTGAGGAGGGTGTTGAGGATAAGGAGGGGGTTGAGGTTGAGGAGGGGGGTTGAGGATGGGGGGGGTTGAGGAGGGAGGTTGACAAGGGGTGTTGAGGATGGGGGGGTTGAGGAGGGAGGTTGAGGATGAGGAGGGGGGTTGAGGTTGTGGAGGGGGGTTGAGGATGAGGAGGGGGGTTGGGGTTGAGGAGGGGGGTTGAGGATGAGGATGGGGGGTTGAGGAGGGAGGTTGAGGATGGGGTTGAGGAGGGAGGTTGAGGATGAGGAGGTAGGTTGAGGATGAGGAGTGGGGTTGAGGAGGGAGGTTGAGAATGAGGAGTGGGGTTGAGAATGAGGAGGGGGGTTGAGGAGGGTGATAGGGGAGGTGGGGAAGAGACACAGGGAAGGGAGAGGGGGGAGGGAGGATGCAGGGGTTGAGGATGAGGATGGGGGTTGAGGAGGGGGGTTGAGGATGAGGGGGTTGAGGAGGGAAATTGAGGAAGGGTGTTGAGGAGGGGGTTGAGGAGTGGGTTGAGGATGAGGAGGGAGGTTGAGGATAAGGAGGGAGGTTGAGGATGAGGAGGGGGGTTGAGGATGGGGGGGGTTGAGAAGGGAGGTTGAGGAGGGGGGTTGAGGATGGGGGTTGACCATGAGGATGGGGGTTTGAGGAGGGGGTTGAGGATGAGGATGGGGGGTTGAGGAGGGGGTTGAGGATGAGGAGGGGGGGTTGAGGAGGGAGGTTGAGGATGAGGAGGGAGGTTGAGGAGGGTGTTGAGGATGAGGAGGGGGTTGAGGTTGAGGAGGGGGGTTGAGGATGGGGGTTGAGGAGGGAGGTTGACGAGGGGTGTTGAGGAGGGAGGTTGAGGATGAGGAGGGAGGTTGAGGATGAGGAGGGGGGTTGGGGAGGGAGGTTGAGGATGAGGAGGGGGGTTGAAGTTGAGGAGGGAGGTTAAGGAGGGGGTTGAGGATGAGGAGGGGGGTTGAGGTTGAGGAGGGGGTTGAGGATGGGGGAGTTGAGGATGAGGATGGGGGGTTGAGGAGGGGGTTGAGGATGAGGGGGGTTGAGGAGGGAGGTTGAGGAGGGAGGTTGAGGATGGGCGGGTTGAGGATAAGGATAAGGTGGGTTGAGGAGGGAGGTTGAGGAGGGGGGTTGAGGAGGGGGGTTGAGGAGGGGGTTAAGGATGGGGGGGTTGAGGAGGGAGGTTAAGGATGAGGAGGGAGGTTGTGGAGGGGGTTGAGGTTGTGGAGGGGGTTGAGGATGAGGAGGGGGGTTGAGGATGAGGATGGGGGTTGAGGAGGGGGTTGAGGATGAGGGGGTTGAGGATGAGGAGGGAGGTTGAGGATGAGGAGTGGGGTTGAGAATGAGGAGTGGGGTTGAGGAGGGAGGTTGAGAATGAGGAGGGGGGTTGAGGAGGGTGATAAGGGAGGTGGGAAAGAGACACAGGGAAGGGAGAGGGGGAAGAGAGGATGCGGGGGTTGAGGATGGGGGTTGAGGATGAGGGGGTTGAGGAGGGAAATTGAGGAAGGGTGTTGAGGATGAGGAGGGAGGATGAGGAGGGAGGTTGAGGATAAGGAGGGAGGTTGAGGATGAGGAGGGAGGTTGAGGAGGGGGGTTGAGGATGAGGAAACATTTTCCTTCCCTATACAAGGGTCAAGTGATATCAAGTGCTTTGCAAGTGATATCCATTTCATACATTGTCTCTTAGTTAACCATTAAATGATGTGTACTTTACCTTAGTCGTTGTTCTTGATCCTCCATACAATCTAATAGCGAGTCCAACTTGTTAGAAACACTATGAAAGTGCTAGTCGGACACACCCAGAGGTGCCTCAACCCTCCTAGCTGACTCCTCTATGGCTCAACGTATCTCTACCCGAGAGAAGGCAGGCTAGGAGAGACGAATACACCCATGCTATATCCTCCCCACAGACATTGAGCACCAGGGAAATCCCCTCTCAACATGGGCCATAATCTTGTCTACCCCAGATCCATGGTTTCCCACTCAAGGTGAACCTTGATCCAGACACTCTTTCTTCAGTGTTCACAAAACCCTGGCAACCCCCTTCTGTGTCCAGACACTGAACTGAGGTAACTGACAGTTAGTGTTGTAGACTTCTCGGCACCTAGACTGGTAGATGGACAGGCTGATGAATTGTCCTAGTGGAAGTTCCTAGCCCACGTGGGGCACTTAAAAGTAACAAAAGTGTTAAGCTGAATTTGTTTATGAAAAAAAGACATTGTTGTTTTGGGTAAAAACTTGTATAAAAAAGGTGAATAAATACAATAAAAATGATGCTCTGTTTGCGACACATACACATGGTGTGTTTCATTTAGAGGAAAGATTTTATTATATTATATGTTTTACTATGCCAGGACTTGGAAAGACTGTGCGATCTTCATCAGAGCCCTCAAGCTACGTGGGTAAAGCTCCTTGTCAGACAGCTTAGAGGACAATCAGGCATTGCAGAAGATTATGAGGAGGTGCTTGACCTGTATGCCATTGGCCGAAAACATGGACAGAGAGAGAGAGGACAGAGAGAGAGGCACAGGACAGAGAGATAGAGAGAGACAGAGAGAGAGGTGTAAAGAGAGAGACAGGTACACAGGGTAAAATCATACGATGAGCGGATACAAAGTAAATAATATACCCTATGAATATGCAGCGTAGTGTATATATTGGAGATACTAGACATGGTAGATAGAATGTCTGAAGGACTTTGGACAGAAATTAGAGACATTATACAGAAAACAGTAACAAAGGATATCCCTAAAAGGAAGAAAACTAAGAAGGGAAGATGGCTGTCTTATGAGGGTTTTAAAGTAGTCCAGGAAAGAAAGAAAATGAAAGGTAGTGGTGATAGGAAAAGATTTGCAAAATACTAGAAGAGACAAAGAAATATTCTATAATGAGTGATGTAAAGAGATAGAAGAAGATAACCAAATGGGTAAGTCAAGGGATTTCTTCAGGAAAATTGGGATCTCAAAGGAACCTTTCATGCTGTGAGCGTGAAAAAAGGCAAAAAATGGTAGGGACTTAACAGAAGCAGATTATATAAATAAGAGGTGGCAGATATAAAGAGGAAGGAAATTAAGAGAGGAGATAGAAGGTAAGATGAAGAGCGGGAATGTGACATAAAAAGAGAGAGAGATTGGATGGGATATGAAAAAGGGATAATGGAAAGTGAGATTTGCGGGAGAGGGGTTAGGAGAGAAAAGAGAGAGATTTAAATCAAGAAATATCTGAGACTTCTAAACTCTTAATCAATTAAAAAAATAACTTTAGGGGCGTGTCTAGCCAAGTGAAGGGAGCAGACGTGTGGAAGAGCTGCTCTCCTCAAAAATAATAATTTATTGTACCCAAAATTGGGTTGAATTAACTTCTAAACAACTTTTCTAGACACAGGAGAGGAGGAGGATCAAGAAGACTCTTTGGTCAAGCTAATTGAGCCGTGCACCATCGCCACAAGGTTGAGGCCTACCTCATCCTGCCTCCTGCGGCTATGGCCCCCTGTGTCCCCCAACACACGTAGAGGGCCCTAACAGGTCTTCGAAGGCAAGAGAAGGAAGCACAGAGTGAAAGAGACCCATTGAGATGGGACCTCCCGCGGCACTGAGACACACCGAGGCGGAAGGCGAGCTGGAGCCTACGGGGGAGTCGGGGCATCCAGGGCATACCCGGCAACAGGCTTACAAAAGAAGGGCATCCCCCAGCAATACAGACACCAAGACCTACCCACCTTCAGAGCTATGTAAGCGGCAGAGGGTCGACAGCCAGAGGTCTGGGACGCACCGGTAAATGCGCGAGCACAGCTCTAGGGAACCCGGGAAGCACGCCACCATCTTCCTCCACGTGGCAGAGGAACCGCCAGTAGCCCCTTCCCCACAGCAAGGTTCTACCAGGCTCTGGCGTGGTCCCAGGCGGGTGGCCCCCCAGATAAGGAGTAGACACATGGCCCCTGAGACCGGGGCCAGATGTCTCAGAAAAAGAAGGGATCCACGTTCTGACCCCCACATAGGGTATTTCCCGCCAAAGGAGGAGCCGCATCTTAACAAAAAAAAAAAGGGAGTTACATTGAGTGAATAGGAGAAGATGGGGCGGAGCCAGCATCCTAAAATGGCGGATGCAGCCTAGATAGGCTCCGTGGCCTGGCAGGTCACTATCCCCTCACAGCGTTCTGGGTGCTTCTAGAACGGACCCCAAGTGGGGGGAATAAAAGTGAGACCAGACTGAGCATGGGAATCGGGTCTTCTGGGACGGAGCCACGTACACAGTCTGCAGAAGAGAGGAGTGGTGACATGGGCCCTAGGGGGCTTAACATCCAGAAAAACAGATGGCTAGACCTCTGCAACCACCCAATAGGTACCCGGCCCCCCGAGACAGAGGGGGCATAAAGAAGAAGGTTTAAGAACCCATACACAACACTCAAAAGCCCTCAGGCACTCCCCCTCCACCTGAGGAGAAGCTCAAGTAAGTGACAGAGGAACTCCAACAGGACTACACAGCCAGCTTGCTCAGCATTTGTGGCTGTGTATGC
>CM050175.1:90384772-90412633 GCA_027410445.1 Discoglossus pictus | reverse complement strand
CATAGTGATGCTGGTTGTGTATATAACTACATAGTAATACACAGTGATGCCGGGTGTGTATATAACTACATAGTAATACACAGTGATGCCGGGGGTGTATATAACTACATAGTAATACACGGTGATGCCGGGGGTGTATATAACTACATAGTAATACACGGTGATGCCGGGGGTGTATATAACTACATAGTAATACACATTGATGCCGGGGGTGTATATAACTACATAGTAATGCACCGTGATGCTGGGGGTGTATATAACTACATAGTAATACACAGTGATGCCGGGTGTGTATATAACTACATATACATTTGTGGACATATTTGTGTGTCCCAGCTCAACTTCCCAGAATGCAGTGTAATAACTGTTTTCCTCGGATCTCTGAGCTGGAAGCAGGTTTTTTTAACTTGCTTTAGACATTCAAGTGTGAACGCATATGTACTTTTTATTTACTATTATAACTACATAGTAATACATAGTGATGCCGGGTGTGTATATAACTACATACTAATAATCAGTGATGCTGGGGGTGTATATAACTACATAGTAATACATAGCGATGCTGGGGGTGTATATAACTACATAGTAATACATAGTGATGCCGGGGGTGTAGATAACTACATTGTAATACATAGTGATGCCGGGGGTGTATATAACTACATAGTAATACATAGTGATGCCGGGTGTGTATATAACTACATAGTGATGCTGGGGGTGTATATAACTACATAGTAATACACAGTGATGCTGGGGGTGTATCTAAGTACATAGTAATACACAGTGATTCCGGGTGTGTATATAACTACATAGTAATACACAGTGATGCCGGGGGTGTATATAACTACATAGTAATACATAGCTATGCCGGGAGTGTATATAACTACATAGCAATACACATTGATGCTGGGGGTGTATATAACTACAGAGTAATACATAGTGATGCCGGGTGTGTATATAACTGCATAGTAATACATAGTGATGCCGGGTGTGTATATAACTACATAGTAATACATAGTGATGCTGGGTGTGTATATACCTACATAGTAATACACAGTGATGCCGGGGGTGTATATAACTACATAGTAATGCACCGTGATGCCGGGGGTGTATATAACTACATAGTAATACACAGTGATGCCGGGGGTGTATATAACTACATAGACATAGACTTCTCAGACACCAAGTGCTTTTGGAGCATTGTCATGGTTGCACCGGTATCCCGCAGACCACTGACCTCCTTCCCGTTTACTTTGACGAGTTGTCGGTGTTGTTGTCGGTAATCCCGGTGGGCAGCTTGGATGGGGTCTGCCTCGTGCAGGACGCCCCAACATTCCTCCTCCTCTACGCAGTGGGCAGCAGGCAGAGGGTTGCGCTGGTTTCCGCTGGTGCGCCTCCTCCAAGACTGGGCCTGGTTAGCGTTATTAAGCGGGCACTCCGGCCGCTTGTGCCCCAGCTGCTTGCACCGAAAACACCGGATGTGCTGTGAGTAGTCCCGTGAATTAAACCGGGGCGGCTGAGGGTTGCTCTGGTTACCGCTAGTGGGTCTCCTCCAGGGCTGGGCCTGGTAAGCGTTGTTCAGTGGGCACTCAAGTTGTTTCTGCCCCAGCTACTTGCACCCAAAACACCGGATGGGCTGTGAGTAGTCCTGTGAATTAGGCCGGGGCGGCTGAGGGTAGTTATTAGCTGGAGGGGGTGCTGCTGGTCGGTACTCCACTCTGGCAGGAATCTTAACAATAGCACTGTCCAATTTACGGGCATCCGTGTACTCATCTGCCAGGCGGGCTGCTTCATGCAGGGTGGAGGGTTTACGGTCCCTTACCCACTCTCTGTCGCCTGGGGATAATTTCTCAAAACAATGTTCCAGCAGGAACATCTGCAGCACCTCTTCCCCGGATACGGCTTGACACCCCGCCATCCAGTGAGCGGCTGTGCGGTGTACTTTACATGCCCATTCGACGTAGGAATCCCCAGTTAGTTTGGCAGTGTCTCTGAACCGCCTCCGGTATGCCTCCGGTGTAACGGCATACCGGGAGAGCAAAGCTTCCTTTACAGCCACATAATCCCCGATCTCCTCATCAGGAATGGCCCGAAAAGCATCACTGGCCCGGCCGGATAACTTTCCGGACAATATAGTAACCCAGTCTTCTGCGGGTACCTTGTGTAGCGCACATTGCCGCTCAAAATCAGCAAGGTACCCATCATTCTCCCCTTCTGTTTCAATGAAGGATTTAAAAGCTGCAAACGGTACCTTCCTTTTCTCCACCGGGGATGTTAGAACTGGAGCTGCTGCAGAAAAGCTTTGGCGGCATCTACAGCGTCCATGACCGGCTGATGATCTCTGGAGACGGGTTGGGACCATAATGAGCCAGCCTGATTCTTACCGCCCGGTCAAAGCTTGCCTCTTCGGGGGTTCTGTCAGCTGTGCTGGGCCCATTGGTTCCTTCATCTATTTCGTTTAGCATTGCAATAATCTCCCTTTTCCTGAGATTACTGGCTTGTCTGCCTCTTTGTTCCAGTAGGTCTTTAAGGGTAGCTCTTTTCAGTCTTTGGTATTGTATTACCATAAATCTTGATGTAATTGTCTCTCTGGGCGATGAGGTTCATCCCGTCACTTGCCACCAGTTATTACGACACCCCCAAGAACGAGACCACGCTCCGTTGTTGAGGGTCAAAAAGTGAACTCATATTTATTGAAACAACACCCATTTTTAAACACTTCACATACACAATAGGGGCAGTGACAACCTTTGGTCAACCCCTAATTACCTCTGGCCAATCAGACAGCGTTAAGGCGTGGGAACCAGGAGTCCCCTCCCCCAGGAGCCGCCCACTAGGCGTGGATAACTGCTCATTCTACCTCTGGCGGTGGAGAGAGTAACATCTCTCTGAGACTGAACTTTTGCCTTGATTTTGTGAGTGGGACAACCTGTAGATTTCATGGGGTCAAGGCGCGTCTCTGTCTGTTAGGACCTTATTGTTCCTGGCTGCTATCACTTAAGTGTGTGTACTTAAGTGATTAGCCTTTGTGGCCAGCTGGGTGCCCTTCTCATATTGCAATATGTATGTTGCAATGTGTACAACATACTATAATATACATCCATATATATTATTCCATGGACGGAGGCAAAATGGACGAACCAGCAATATCAGTCCATATAGATGGATCTGTCACAACTACATAGTAATACATAGTGATGCCGGGGGTGTATATAACTACACAGTAATACACAGTGATGCTGGGTGTGTATATAACTACATAGTAATACATAGTGATGCCGGGGGTGTATATAACTACATAGTAATACATAGTGATGCCGGGGGTGTATATAACTACATAGTAATACACAGTGATGCCGGGTGTGTATATAACTACATAGTAATACACAGTGATGCTGGGTGTGTATATAACTACATAGTAATACATAGTGATGCCGGGTGTGTATATAATTACATAGTAATACATAGTGATGCCAAGTGTGTATATAACTACATAGTAATACACAGTGATGCCGGGTGTGTATATAACTACACAGTAATACATAGTGATGCCGGGTTTGTATATAACTACATAGTGATGCCGGGTGTGTATATAACTACATAGTAATACATAGTGATGCCAAGTGTGTATATAACTACATAGTAATACACAGTGATGCCGGGTGTGTATATAACTACATAGTGATGCCCGGGGTGTATATAACATAACAAACTCGGTCCCAAAGTACCTGACACTAATCTGTAACACACAGGACATAATGTGATAACATATCGCGGCCCCTCCCAGGCTCCTCCTGTGATTATAGTGGATCTGTTATATGATGATTCCTATTTAGGATTTTGTCTTTTTCTCCTTTTATCGGCACTGTTTTTAGCTTTTTTTTTAATGTATCGTATAAAGCAGCAGCAGATAGAAGAATACAAATATTATTGAAAGGGGAGGATCCGTGTGTGTGTGTATACTGTGTGTGTGTGTGTGTGTGTGTGTGTGTGTGTATATATATATATATATATATATATATATATAAAACATAATATACAGGACTTAGACCCTAATGCATTACATTAATTTGAACAGTTCACCTTTTATAGGGCCAAATCTAAATAAAAGCATTCTTTATGGCCTTGTTACATTTTTCTTTCTGTCCATAAAAATCCATTTGTTTGAAGGCGTCCGTGTAACTCAAAACATCTTAAGAAAGTACAATATGAGCCATTTACAATACTAAATACGGTATCATTTTATGGCAGGTTCAGAATTATTACAGGCTGTGACAAAGTGACCCCATCAGATCTGTCTGACCAAGAAGAAGAGACCAATATGAGGAGTCCCCGGGAGATGAAGGAGGAGCAGAGTCCTGTAACTATCAGTGATGGTAAGTAATATCTTGGGGACGGTTATCACTTTCGTCCTTTATTGAGGTGGATTTCTCCATCAACACAATACAGCTTGTGACAAAGGTGACACAATATCTGATCTTCTGTTCATACAAATTTCTCTCTTTGTGGATCTTTCACTTAAAGAATATAAATATTAATAAGACACAAACACTAGATCAATAGCAAATAATGACAATGGGGCGAGTCTATAAGCAGTTTATCTCTATCTGTAGGACCTTTAGATGTGAAGCCTCCAGTTGTCTCCAAGGTTGGACAAGAAGATCTGAATATAAGAGATCAGGTGAAGGAGGAGGAGAGTCCTGGGAGTATCGGGGAAGGTGAGGATGTGATACACAATAAGGTGCACTGTCACTCAAGAACAAGTGTATTTCGCCTGAAAGAGCATTAGAAATATTATATTTGTTTTTGTCCACAGTAATAATTCCTGAGATATACAGCATTGTTTGTGTGGTTCCTGTATGCTAATGTGCGGCTCAGTATAGTAACATATGGCTCATAGTGTTTGATTAGGGTGGGGGGGGGTCTAGGTTTAATACTTACTAATCATTGCTACATTTACATAGTTCATGCAGTATATACCTGGGGTACATGCCTGGGGGTACATGTTAGTTCCAGACTTTCACCCCACACCTCCCAAGATGATCCTGTGCATGTCCCACCTTTGAGCTGCTCCTTACTGAGTTTCCTGATCTTCCTGTAGATGGCGGTAGTGATAAGAAGTAGAAATAGGAGTGCACAGGCCTGGATTTATCTGTTACTTGCCCCCTCACATAAAGGAGCACGGCCGGGTCATATCTATAATGGGTTGTTCTGAAGAACCTGAGCCCAATGTAATAAAAGTAATTCCAGCCCGTGTTTCTTACATGTTGTGTTTTAGTGACAACATTATAAGAAGCCAGCGAGGGGCGGGGCCAGATATGATCTGTATTCACTTCTGTTCATGCTCTTAGTGATTAAAGGGATTGTTATATGTACAGATATGTATAATGGGCTCTACACGTACACTCATGATGCACCCTATGGACTCTACCCGTACATTCATGATGCACTCTATGGGCTCTACACGTACACTCATGATGCACCCTATGGGCTCTACACGTACATTCATGATGCACCCTATGGGCTCTACACGTACATTCATGATGCACCCTATGGGCTCTACACGTACATTTATGATGCACCCTATGGGCTCTACACGTACATTTATGATGCACCCTATGGGCTCTACACGTACACTCATGATGCACCCTATGGGCTCTACATGTACATTCATGATGCACCCTATGGGCTCTACATGTACATTCATGATGCACCCTATGGGCTCTACATGTACATTCATGATGCACCCTATGGGCTCTACACGTACATTCATGATGCACCCTAATGGCTCTACACGTACATTCATGATGCTCCCTATGTGCTCTACACGTACATTCATGATGCTCCCTATGTGCTCTACACGTACATTCATGATGCTCCCTATGGGCTCTACACGTACATTCATGATGCTCCCTATGGGCTCTACACGTACATTCATGATGCACCCTATGGGCTCTACACGTACATTCATGATGCATCCTATGGGCTCTACATGTACATTTATGATGCACCCTATGGGCTCTACATGTACATTCATGATGCACCCTATGGGCTCTACATGTACATTCATGATGCACCCTATGGGCTCTACATGTACATTCATGATGCACCCTATGGGCTCTACACGTACATTCATGATGCACCCTAATGGCTCTACACGTACATTCATGATGCTCCCTATGGGCTCTACACGTACATTCATGATGCTCCCTATGGGCTCTACACGTACATTCATGATGCACCCTATGGGCTCTACACGTACATTCATGATGCACCCTATGGGCTCCACATGTACATTCATGATGCACCCTATGGGCTCTACATGTACATTCATGATGCTCCCTATGGGCTCTACACGTACATTCATGATGCACCCTATGGGCTCTACACGTACATTCATGATGCACCCTATGGGCTCCACATGTACATTCATGATGCACCCTATGGGCTCTACATGTACATTCATGATGCACCCTATGGGCTCTACACGTACATTCATGATGCACCCTATGGGCTCTACACGTACATTCATGATGCACCCTATGGGCTCTACACGTACATTCATGATGCACCCTATGGACTTTACTCGTACATTCATGATGCACCCTATGGGCTCTACATGTACATTCATGATGCACCCTATGGGCTCTACAATTCATGATGCACCCTGTGACGAAGTGCCCTTCGCCACTTTGTCTTGGAGAGGACTGTTTGCCAGCCTCCTGCCCTGCGACCTTGGCCATGGGACATATTGCCCTTTAAACACAGTATTTGGCCATACCAGAGTGTATGTCACTTATTCTGGCCCTTTACATACAGGGGGGTCATTCGGTACTTGCCCTGTGTGAACCATGATACCACAGATAACTATGCCATGGAGCCCATTGATATAATGAAAGACTATGGGAAAGACTTTAGCTACATGGCAATTGAACTGTGTGAAGAGGATCTGAGCGCTATTCGGTAGTTTTGTGCGCTCAGATCCCAGCTATCTGGGGATATGTGAAATGTGAGTAAATGTGAATTGCAGTGATGCTGATGGGTTGTCAAACTAGAGAATTGACCAACAAATACTTTTGTCCGGACATCCCCAGGCCGATCCGTTGGGATCAGACCGTGTATGCCGGCTTATGGTCACGGGGGAGGTGTGTAACGGAACCCATCACTGTTTTACCCTGTTTTATGATTATTATGGTTAAAATATGATCCTACTATTATACTGCATGTATGTTGGTTTATGCTCTGCAGAATATTGGCCCAGACTAGTGCAGACCTTGGCATGGGAGATAATCCTGTTACAGAGACTCCGCATAAAGATAAGGACGTCTATTGTTTAAAGTTTTTCATCATCAGACATAAGAACAAAGAAGTGTAATTGAATCAATGTGTGATTGTTTTAAAGTTGCCAGGTAGCCTCGGGGAGGTGTGACCACACCTATTGTTCTCTTTATGTGTATTGTGTGGCCAAATATGGGCATGTGTATTGCCTGTGGGAAGAGATGTGTATAAATATTTCTGCACAACAAAATAAAGTTGAGTTCACTGCTTGACCCTCAACACAGAGCTTATGTCTCGTTCTTGGGGGGATTCATGGTATGCTGTTGCAGACTGACTGCCAGGAGTGTAAGCATCTTGGGGTGCTTTTCCTGTCCAGCTGCTAGCGGCTATTCGTGAGGCTCCAGTTAAACTACGTCGGTTGTGGAGTCTGTGGTGGTGGTGGTGTCCGGTGCGGTGCTTGTAGGCCTCGACGCAAACTAGGACGCGTCTATCAACGGAGGTACCCGGTCGGGGTGCCAGTAGATCCGTTACACACCCTATGGGCTCTACACGTACACTCATGATGAACTCTATGGGCTCTACACGTACACTCATGATGCACCCTATTGGCTCTACCCGTACATTCATGATGCACCCTATGGGCTCTACCCGTACATTCATGATGCACCCTATGGGCTCTACACATACAGTCATGATGCACCCTATGGGCTCTACACGTACATTCATGATGCACCCTTATGGGCTCTACACGTACATTTATGATGCACCCTATGGACTCTACTAACGTCTCTGGTGGGGCTGATCCAGAAAACTTAGTCTCATTCATAGGGTTCTTCACCTCGGAAAAAGCTTTAAAAATAATATTCTGGGCCTGGGGATTTATACAGCCTTTAATCTCCTCGATCAATGTTTCTTCTTCTAATTTGTCTCTCTGTTCCTTAGATATCTTCGGAAGCGTAACTCAGGAATCCAGATATTTGGGGTTTAGATGGTACAATAAAATTATAACCTGATTCCAAACTATACAAGGAAGTGTAATGGCGAAGGAAGATGTTACCAATATCTTTATAAAGTTCCATCTGTATCCGACATTCCTGAAATTCATTTATAGAGGACTTACTACTATTGCCAAAATGTGGCTGGTTTTGTTACCAAGATGGTAGTGTTCCCACCACCGGTACTGCGAGATTCTCCTTATCAGATCTGGTATTTTAGCTAGTTCTTTTGTTCCTTTAACGTTTCCGAGGATAGCAAAGATTTATTTCAAATTTCCAGTGTATATAACCTTTAATTAATGTTCTGTGAGGGGGAGGTTCCTTTCTTTGATTTTCTTAGCTGCCAAAGATATTAAAAGGCCTTTTGTAAATGCGTTTAGGACATTCCAAGGAGTGGGTTTAGATACAGCGGAGTTCTCATTGAGTATAAGAAATTCTTTAAGTTCCTTCTCTAAAAAATTGTTATGTTGTATTGATTTAAACATCGTGGCATCGACTCTAAAGGGCTTTCCCACATTATTTTTAGTGCTTTTTATATATAATCTAACACAGACGGGGTCCGACCATGTCATAACCCTATCTAGTCCATTGTTGGATATGTATTGTGGCGGGGAGTATAATACGTATAGTCTACTTCCCAGGGATGTCGTGTTCTCCAGCCGTCATACATGTTATATCTTATCAAACTATCATTAAATGATTTAGAGATTCTGTACAGATTTACGATCTAAAGTGGGGTCTAAGAACATATTTCGATCTCCGCTTATTATCAAATCACCTTTTTTAATCCTTGAAATAAGCTTTAACGATTTATATAAAACCCTATTTTGATATTTATTGGGGCATAAACGTTCACAATGGCGTATAGCTCTTTATTTATAGATCCCAACCAGATAGCATTTAAAAATCGCTGGGTTGTAGGTAACTCGTCCTCCATAAGCTCTTCAACAGGACCTCTTAGTATTGGCAGCTTGTATAGTCAAATAGTGGGTAATTAGTTCCTCTGAAAACTTTCCTGCCTGACCAATTTAATACGAAGATAGGTCCTCCTAATAAAGTTCTTAATAAAGCTCCCAGTCCCATTTATCACCGCAATGTTGTCTTTTATGGGGACATCTCATAAGGTGTTTAAGTTGCTTTTTTCCTCAGACTTCTTTAGATTGCTTCAATAAGTCTGCAACTGACTTATACATGTAATCCTTATAGGCTTGAGATGTTCCCCAGACAGCTTTAAAGCAAAGTGCAGGAAGAAGTAAGCGATATAGATGTTTTCCGGTCATGTAGACTTATCCTGACAATCTTCCCTTATAAGGAGTTCGGGTTCCCGGCGTCTTCCAATATAAGTTCCAATGATATCCTCTGTGTAAGCTTTAAAATCTGTTCCCATTGCTCAAAGGTTAGGAGATCGTCCACTAGAATCCAGAAGGCAGAACACTACCTGAATCCATATACATTTCCGCTCTGAGGGTCTCGTACGAGGAGCTTATCAGAAAGCCTCTTTGTCCTCTCCTTGGCACTAAGCTTGCTCTTTAATTAGAGCTCAGTTCAGACATTTCCAAAGTCCATTTCCCTTCTTAGTACAAGCAGGCCCTCACCTCCGAGCCTCCTAAGGAGTACAGTCAGGTCCATAAATATTGGGACATCGACACAATTCTAATATTTTTGGCTCTGTACACCACCACAATGGATTTGAAATGAAACGAACAAGATGTGCTTTAACTGCAGACTTTCAGCTTTAATTTGAGGGTATTTACATCCAAATCAGGTGAACGGTGTAGGAATTACAACAGTTTGTATATGTGCCTCCCACTTTTTAAGTGGCCAAAAGTAATGGGACAGATTAACAGTCATAAAACAAACTTTCACTTTTTAATACTTGGTTGCAAATCCTTTGCAGTCAATTACAGCCTGAAGTCTTGGAACGTATAGACATCACTAGACGCTGGGTTTCATCCCTGGTGATGCTCTGCCAGACCTCTATTGCAACTGTCTTCAGTTCCTGCTTGTTCTTGGGGCATTTTCCCTTCAGTTTTGTCTTCAGCAAGTGAAATGCATGCTCAATCGGATTCAGATCAGGTGATTGACTTGGTCATTGCATAACATTCCACTTCTTTCCCTTAAAAAACTCTTTGGTTGCTTTTGCAGTATGCTTCGGGTCATTGTCCATCTGCACTGTGAAGCGCCGTCCAATGAGTTCTGAAGCATTTGGCTGAATATGAGCAGATAATATTGCCCGAAACACTTCAGAATTCATCCTGCTGCTTTTGTCAGCAGTCACATCACATATATAGTTGTGAGCGTACGGCCCGCGTAGCGAGCCCGCAAGAACTGCATCCCTCGCAAAGCGAGGGACGCAGTTCCCCGCAAATGCGGGTCCTCGCGAAGCAAGGGCCCGCATTTGCGGTGGTGGGAGGGTCCGCATTTGCGGTGGTGGGAGCATCCGAACGTTGGCTGTGTTAACACACACATACACGACTTTTTAACAAAAAAAACCTCAAAGGCCCCTCACACCCGCTTACACCCAGACACACACAAGCAAGACTTAACAAAAAAACAGCAAAAAAGGCCCCTCACACGCTCTTAACACACATACGCACGACTTAGAAACAAATACACTGCGTCGTACACGTAAAAGCTAACTGCGTATATCGCAAAAAAATACGGCAACTTCGCAACAAAATACGGCCGCATCGGAAAAAAATACGGCCGCGAAAGACCCATTCCAAACGCTGCGCATCAAAACATCACAAGCACAAGAAATAAACACAACGAACACATAAAAAGCTTACTTACAGCAAGGTGGGGGGGGGATCAGGCACCTCCAAAAGTTCATTTACACGTCCATTTAAGTTGCAAAAATTAGTTTAAACGGCCGAAAATCGGCTAAGCGACAGAAAAAATGGCCGCCAAACAAAACGAAAACGAGGCTTCAGACGTAACTACACTGCAGTAACTCGGAAAAATGAAACACATACTATGCGGAATGTACCACAGTCACAGTTAAACACCATTTTGAACACTACTACGCACAAAATGGCGGATGGAACGCAAATTGAAAGCTGGAACGCAAATAGCGCATGCGTATTGCGTTATAACATTCTGAGGCACTTGAAAGTTTAAAAAAATACTGCCTACTTTCCA
The DNA here is from genome assembly GCA_027410445.1 of Discoglossus pictus. Taxonomy (NCBI): domain Eukaryota; kingdom Metazoa; phylum Chordata; class Amphibia; order Anura; family Alytidae; genus Discoglossus; species Discoglossus pictus. The sequence goes on along the minus strand of CM050175.1, from coordinate 90,401,222 downwards.
GAAATTTCTACATTTCTACTCAGGTGATGCGCGGTGTGACTGGACGTGGCGCTGCTGCTCTTACTTCAGAAGATAATTGTTTCCTAATTTACTACTTTACATTGTGCAAATTACAACTGAGAGGTAAGCTATAATATATTACATTTTATTATAAAGACACCACAAAAAAAAAAAATTTGATTTATGTAGTGACATGTCACACGCACATTTATGTCTATCATGTATAGTCACATGTCACACACACATTTATGTGTGTAGAACCACAAAAAAAAATAAGGTTCATTTAACAAAAAAAAAAAATTTCAAGATCAAAAAGGGGTTTATGTATAGTGACATGTGACACGCACATTTATATGTATTGCCCCTGCAACAAAATTATCTTAAAACAAACTAATTAAACAACTACATTTAAATGACATTAGAAAAAAAAGAAATTGTAAATATGATTCATGTATACTGATATGTGACACGCACATATATGTGTATCATCTATAGTTACATGTATGTCACACACACATTTATGTGTGTTGGCAAAAACAAAAAATAAGGTTCATTTAACAATTAAAATATGATTCATGTATAGTGATAAGTCACACGCACACAAAAAAATTACATTGAACTCTGAAAATGTGCTTCATGTATGTGACATATGTGTGTAGCCCCCCCCAAAAAAAAATGTTAATTGAAAATAATTACAGAAGTATATTTAAATGACATTAATTTACTGCAATTCAATATATTACCTAGAACTCAATCTTTCTACTTCTTTTAATATTCAAACAGACTCTGCATCAACAGCGTCACTCAACAATTTGCACCGTGCATTGTGACCCACAATCCCTTTTAAAGAACACCACCAAAGAAGAACAGGTAAGATAGAACAATACATTACATGCTGAAAAGACCATGCTTTGCTAAATCAAAAATAAGAAATATACAATAAACCATTTCACTTTCTTTTTCAAACAGACACTACAAGAAGACCGGCGGATTAAGATTGCCAGGAGGGGACCCTCTGTCATTCGACACTTCAATCAAAGTAAAGTATTAAGTATAAAAAAAGAAACGAACTATGAGCCTCATTCAATTGCGAGTTGGCCAATTGAATAGGGCTCTATATAAGCACATAACATATTTTTTATACAGAACTTTTTAGTTACTGAACTTCTATCCAAAATCAAGGTCTTCACTAACTAAAAACTTCCGTCAAAAAATATGTTATGTGCTTATATAGAGCCCTCTTCAATTGGCAAAATTGCAATTGAATGAGGACCTATATATCTTTAATGCCCGAGGGCCTCATTTAAATGTGATTTGCCCATTTCAATAGTGCTCTATATAAGCACAGAGCATATTTTTTTACGGAACTTTTTAGTTAGTGAAGACCTTGCTTTTGGATACAAGTTCACTAACTAAAAACTTCTGTAAAAAAAGATGCTCTGTGTTCATATTGAGCCCTATTCCATTGCCCAAAACGCAATTGAATGAGGCCCCGACAATATAACAAATGCAGCAACCAAAGGCCCTCATTCAATTGATATTTGACGAATTGAATAGGGCTCTAAATAAGCACATAGCATATTTTTTTGAAATAAGTTTTTAGTTAGTGAAAACCTTGATTTTGGATAGATGTTTACAAACTAAAAACTTCTTTAAAAAAAATATGTTAGGTGCTTATTTAGACCCCTAAAGCGTCATTCAATTCCGAGTTGCCCAATTGAATAGGGCTCTATATAAGCACATACAAAACAATTTAAAAAAAACTTTTTAGTTACTGAACCTCTATCCAAAACCAAGGTTTTCACTAACTAAAAACTTCTGTCAAAAAAATATGTTATGTGCTTATATAGAGACCTATTCAATTGACAAACTTCTAATTGAATGAGGACCCTATTGAATTGGCCAAACTGCAATTGAATGAGGCCCAAAGTATGCAACATATGGTACACACAAAGTGGTACACACAAAACAGGATTGTAACAAACTCAGACAAACACATAGCAAACTAAATTAACTTTCTTATTTAATGTTTAACAACCTATAAGCCTTAGAAAATAGCCTAAATAAGCATACCACAAGTGGTGCGCACCAAACAGGATTGTACAAAAACTCATACAAACACATAGCAAAGTAAATTGATATTCTTATTTCATGTTTAACTACCTATAAGCCTTAGAAAGAAGCATAAATAAGCATACCACTTTTGGTGCGCACCAAACAGGATTTTAAAAAAACTCAAAAACACAAACACATAGCAAACTAAATTAATATTCTTCTTTAATATTTAAGAATCTTTAACAACCTATAAGCCTTACAAAGAAGCCTAAATAAGTATACCAAAAGTGCGGAACAGAAAATAGGATAATGCTAAAACCAGTGCAATCATATACAAAATAATTCACAAAAAAATAATTACAGTATAAAAAAAATATCTATGCAATATAAAAATAAATTTAAAGTATTTTGAAAAGGTTGCACAAACAAATAAATTGTAGAAAAATTCACCATAACAAATACAATACACAGAAATAATGTCATTTTTTAGTTAATACAAATACATTCAAATCAAATAACATTTTCATTTTTATTTTACAACAGATACTGTGTGAAGAACATCGGACCAAGAGTTTCAACTGAGGACCAGACCAGCGGGCGAGGACTTTCAACAGAGGACTACACCATCGGACCAGGACTTTCAACACAGGACTACACCATCAGACGAGGACTTTCAACACAGGACCAGACCATCGGACGAGGACTTTCAACACAGGACCAGACCATCGAACGAAGGCTTTCAACACAGGACCAACAAAGATTCTGCTTGAAATCAAACTTCAACCAAGGTACAGTATAACAAGTAAAAAAAGAGAAAAATAAATAAATATCTTAGCTTTGTATCGATGTCAACAGAAAATAAAATTTCAAAATAACCACCAGTAACTATAACTTTGAAAAAAATATAACTAACACATTTTTCATCTATCTCTTCTTTGTCTTTTAGGGCCAATAATCTTTAACAGTAAATACAAACTTCAATGTAGCCAGAAAAAAATAATGCATACTCCAAAAAAGGCTCTAAACACAGACTCTATACGATTTCGCATTGGACATTTCCAGTCCTAGACCCTCATTGAATTGCCATTTGACAAATTGAATAGTGCTGTAAATAAAACCATAACATTGTTTTTCAAAAAACTTTTTTGTTACTGAAAAACTTGATTTTGGATACATGTTTACTAAATAAAAAACTATTTATAAAATTATATGATGACCTTATTTAGACCTCTATTCAATTGACCAAATTGAAATTGATTAAGTATAAAATGTAAACACACTGTTGATAACAATTTTTGATGAAAACAAACTTAACATCTCAAAATAAACTAAAGATACATTATTTTATTTTTACAGATTAACATGGCTGATAACGAGAGTAAACAAGAAAAGAAAAGACGCCAAGCTAGAGAACGACGACAGAGAGCAGACAGCCAGCAGACACCGGAGAAGAAGGAAATTCGACGAGAAAAAGAACGTAAGAGAATTGCAAGCAAAAGACTGTCACCTGCAGAAATTAAAGATATGACAAAAAAAACCAACAAGCAAATAAAGCATTTACAACCTGTTGCTGAAACATCAGATGACATTTTAGCTGAAAAAAATACAAGGGATACAAAAAAAAGCAACGAAAAAAACAAAGCATTTAGAACCGGTTCATGAAACATTACATGACATTTTACCTCAAACAATACAACATATACCAAGAAAAGTCACGAAAAAAACTAAACATTTAGAACCTGTTGAAACATTATATGACATTTCACCTGATGAATATGAAAGTCAAAATCCTATATGCTTTGCAAATTGTCCTTTACTCAAGTCTTTAGCAGTAGAGGTTCATAGTTGTGGGGACATGACTACTCAATGTCAGTTTTGTGAGGCTTATTATTTTAAACAAGAGAGACCCAGAGATGGCCAATTTATTAGTTGCTGTCAAAAAGGCAAGTTCAAACTTCCAGAAAGGAAAGAATTTCCTATCTATTTACAAATCATTATGACTGAACCTACTTTTCCAAACTACAAAAATGTTAAGACAAACATAAGATCCTACAATAGTGCCATATCCTTTGCATCTATGGGGACAACATTAGCTGCTAATGTACCAGGACATGGTCCTTACTGTTTTAAAGTCCAAGGACAAATTTATCATCGCACTTCCCATTTACATCCAGAGGAAGGAGATCAAAGAAAATTTGCTCAACTATATGTCCTAGATACAATGGAAGCTGTTGACCAACGTATGCAGATGGAAGAAAATAAAAAATGCTTACACAGTGTTTTTATAGAGCTAAATAACATTATGGACAACAATCCCTACAGTAAATCTTATAAAAAATTGGCAGAAGTAGAAAATGAACAACTACTTCATGCACAAAGACATCAATTACCAATGCCCAAGGTTAATATGGTGCTTAAAAGAGACAGACATACTGATAAACGTCGTTATAACCTGCCAACATCAAATGAGGTTGCAATGGTGTTTCAGAATGATAAAGGAGAACCACCATTTCAAAGAGACATTCGAATATATCCCAGAAATGAGGAACAACCATTTATTAATATTAATATCTTAAGTCCAAATTTAGATCCAATGACATATCCCATCTTTTTCCCACATGGAGAAGCAGGTTGGCAACCAAAATTAACACTTCCCAGTTACCCAAATGCTAAAGCCAGAATCCGAAATAATGTTTCTATGCTTGAATTTAAAGTTGCTCAAATTGCCATTCGACATGGATTTAATCCAATTTTATGTGGTGGAAAACTAACTCAACAATGGATTATTGATTCTTATTTGCAAGTTGAGGCAAATAATTTAAACTTTATCAAATATCAACAAGATAAACTACGTGTAGAACAATATTCTGGACTCATGGACTATGTTGCTGACGTGGCTACAAGCAGAGACATGACAGCTGGCAAAGCCATCATTTTACCATCTTCCTTTCAAGGATCTCCTCGAAATATGAGAGAAAGATACAATGATGCTATGGCTATTGTCACCAAATTTGGCAAACCTGATTTATTTCTGACATTTACATGTAATCCACAATGGCCAGAAATTACACAAAATCTACTTCTTGGACAAAGTGCTTCAGATCGACCAGATTTAGTAGCCAGAGTTTTTAAGATTAAATTAAATGAATTAATACGTGACTTCACTATAAATCAGTTATTTGGCAAATGTCTTGCTTATGTATATACCATTGAATTTCAAAAAAGAGGCCTTCCACATGCACATCTTCTAATAATACTTCAAGAAAAAGATAAATTAGATGCTTTGGACAAAGTGGATGCAGTCATTGTTGCTGAACTACCAGATCCAGAACTATATGGTAGACTATATGAGATTGTTACTCATCGCATGATTCATGGACCCTGTGGTGACCTTAATCCACAATCACCATGTATGGAAAATAATAAATGTTCCAAAGAATTTCCAAAAGATTATAGAGACAAAACCTATGCCAATTGTGATGGATATCCACTTTATAAAAGAAGAGAAGGAGATAGTGCCATTATTCGTGGAAAAAAAGTGGACAATAGATATGTAGTACCCTACAATCCACATTTACTCATGAAGTACAATGCCCACATCAACGTAGAAGCCTGCACTTCCATCAAATCCATTAAATATGTCTACAAATATATTTACAAAGGCTACGATGCAGCTACTGTAGTCGTCAAAAGTGCAGACAACCCTGAATGTAGTGAGTTAGTACATGATGAACTTGCATCTCATGTAGATGCTCGCTATGTCAGTGCGCCAGAAGCTATGTGGCGGCTTTTAAAATTTGAAATGCATGATAGATCACATGCAGTATATAGGTTAGCAGTACATTTGCCACAACGACATTTAGTCTATTTCCATGCTAGAAATGAAATGAATGCATTGGCCCAAAGTGAAGATCGTCACACTACACTAACTGCATGGTTTGAATTAAATTCCACTGATTCTGAAGCAACACAATACTTATATTTTGAAATTCCATATCACTATTGTAACGGAACCCATCACTGTTTTACCCTGTTTTATGATTATTATGGTTAAAATATGATCCTACTGTTATACTATATGTATGTTGGTTTATGCTCTGCAGAATATTAGCCAGACTTTTGCAGACCTAGGCTAATAGATAATCCTTTTACCCAAGAGATAAGGGAGTCGATTGTATAAATTGTTTTCATTCTCAGATAAGAACAAAGAGGGCTGATTTAATCATTGTCTGATTATATCAAGTTGCCTCAGGGAAGGGTGACCACACCTATTGTCCTATATGTGTATTGTGTGGGGGATATGTGAAATATCTGTGTGTTATGTGAAAAACATACTTTTACTAACTTTTGAACCCCTGGTCTGATTCATGCCATTTTTTAATATGGTGTTCCCCTGGGTGAGAGATATGGAACGGTGCTGGACTTAAAGGTGTACCCCCTGTTTTTGGGGTACATCCAGAATGTGGTTAAAATTGTGTCTGTTTTAATTGTGTTACCTGTTATCTGAGGGGAGGAGACGTGGGGGTTGAACCATGTATATAATTGGCTGTGATAATTATGTGGGTGTAGCCCTTCAGAGGGCACCATTGCATAAAAGGAGATCCCCTGTCATTAAAGTTTATAGTTCTACTTGACCCTTCAAAACGTAGTCTCATTTCGTTATTGGAGGGGATGGCTCTATCATACTGGGGATTGCTATGCTTTTGCATACTCCCTTGAGCTGTAACTACTGAACGCTTGTTCCTGATGTGTCCTCCTTGGAGGAGAGGTCTTCCCCACACGGTCCTGGATGCTGGAGATTCATACAGGGTGGAAGGAAGACGGCGCGGCTCCAGCTAAACTACGGCGGTTGTGGAGTCTGTGGTGGTTGTGGTGTCCGGTGCGGTGCTTGTAGGCCTCGGCGCAAACTAGGACGCGTCTATCAACGGAGGTACCCGGTCGGGGTGCCAGTAGATCCGTTACAACTATGTTTTTGTGAATGGATTATGGAGAACAAGAAAAAGCAGAGGCAATAAAATAATTCCAAGAATTTACAGTCAGTCCAAGAGATGTTGAACGTTTTTGCTTACGGATATTACTTTTAAATGTTCCTGGAGCACAAAGTTTTGAACACTTAAGAACTGTTAATGACATTGTATATGAATCCTTCCATTTAGCTGCAAGACATAGAAACTTACTCGCTGATGATACAGAGTGGGAAAGATGTTTAGAAGAAGCAGCACAATGTCAAATGCCACGACAGATGAGAGAACAATTTGCTTTTATTTGTATCTTCTCAAATGCTCCAAATGCATTAGCATTGTGGGAGAATTTTAAAAGTAATATGGCTGAAGACTTTATGCGACGATACAATGAACCCATTGCACATTTAAAAGCGTTAATGGAAATCCAAGAAGTCTTTTTAACTCATGGATTAAGTTGTGCAAGTTTTAATTTGCCTGATCTAGGTCTTATAGATGACATAAACTTTGAAGACTATGACATTCAACTACAAGCAGAAAGAACACAAGAAAGACCTGCAACTTTAAATACATAACAATTGCAAGCATTTAATGCAATAGATGATGACATGGTGACAGAGCGTTATTTCTATCTTGATGGACCTGGCGGATCAGGAAAAACCTATCTGTATAATTTATTAATGAGTTCAGTACGAGCACAAGGTCAAATAGCAATGGCGTTTGCCACTACTGGAATTGCTGCACTTTTGTTAGAAGGTGGAAGAACTGTTCATAGTGGATTTAAACTGCCAGTGCCTATTTTAGAAACTTCTGTGTCAGATATTCGCATGACATCATTACAAGCAAAGAAATTGAACAAATGTAAATTAATTATAATAGATGAGGCCACAATGATGTCATGCTATGCCCTCCAATGTATTGACCGTTTGCTTCGTGAAGTCATGGATAATACTTTTCCATTTGGTGGAAAGGTAATGTTGTTAGGTGGCGATTTTAGACAAACATTACCTGTCGTTGTACATGGAAATCGAACTGACATTATTGAAACATGTATAAAGTCAAGTACACTATGGAAACATTTTACCCATCTTCAACTGAAACAAAATATGAGATCAGAAGGCCAAACTGATTTCAATGATTGGCTTATTAAAATTGGAGAAGGCAGAACAGAAAAAATACCACATTTACCTGACGACACTGTAGAGATCCCACCTCATATGATTTGTCAACAAGATATTATATCCGCTATATTTGAAGGGAGCATAAATAACCAGGAATATTCCGAGCTTGCCAACCAAGTCATACTAACGTGTAAAAATAAGGATGCATTAATCCTCAATAATGAAATCTTAAAAAAAATGAATGCACCACAAAGAAATTATCACAGTGCTGATTCTGTACTTGCTGATGACAATGAAAGTCAGGCCGACTTTTCGACTGAATTCATAAACTCACTAACTCCTTCTGGAATGCCACCACATATTTTGCAGCTAAAGAAAGGTGCAATTATTATGTTACTGCGAAATATGAACCCCAAAAAAGGCCTATGTAATGGGACAAGATTAATTGTTCAACAATTAAAGGACCATTTTATAGATGCTGAAATTTTAACTGGGACCCATAAAGGAGAGAGAGTTTTCATACCAAGAATAGATTTAGCACCAAGTGAAAGTAGTCTCCCTTTTATACTTCAAAGAAGACAATTTCCCATTATTATGGCATTTGCCATGACCATCAATAAATCACAAGGTCAAACTTTCAAATCTGTGGGTATTTTCCTGGAAGAAACAGTATTTGCACATGGTCAATTGTACGTTGCGTTGTCACAGTGCAAAAATCCACAAGATATTAAAGTTTACATTGAAAAGAATGAAAGTCAAGGTGATTTATTACAAGATGGACGTATTTTTACTAAAAACATTCTCTACTATGAAGTACTATAACTTTTCAGTAAAGAAAGAAAACACAAGGAAAACAAATTAAAAAAACATTCAAAAATAATAAAAAAGAAACAATTTCAGTCATAATTTATGGAAAGACTCTTTATGGATGATTCACCTCACAAAACACTTGCCTTGCAACTATATATGTGGTAATTATTTTAAAATGTTAATTTACTATGTTACTGTTTCTAATGTTACAAGTTGGGAAAACAAGATTTTAACGTTCTTTACTTCAACATATTACAAAGTTCATGTTAAGAGCTCAACTACGTTTTAAGACACAATGTAAATATTGTCTGTTATGTTAAGATTACTCCCTGTATTAATGTTTATCGACAGTTCATGTGGTCAGGAAGGAATTTATTTCATTGGGTACATTTTAAAGAGAGTTTTCACTGTTTGCCTTCCTCTGCATTCAATGTATATTGAAGTTAACAATAATTCGGATAGAAATTGCATGTTAAAAAACCATTGCTTCAAGTTTAAAATATTGATTACTTTAAAGTTAAAATGTTTTTACATTCAAATGTTAATACTTTTAATACAAAATTATGTTAAAAAATGTATTCACTATGTTACTGTTTATAATGTTCAAAGTTATACAAATGTTTTGTCAAGTTCCAAAGTTACACAAATAATAAAGTTAAAGTTTAAAAAAATATACTTTCAAGTTTCTTACTTACATATATTACAAAGTTCAGGTTAAAATTATGTACATTTCAACAAGGGTTTTTACTGTTTGCTTTCCTCCGAATTTCCATGTATATTGAAGTTAACAATTCTTCACATACAAATTGCATGTTAACAAACCATTGCCTAAAGTTTGCAATAATGATTAATTTCAAGTTCCACTATTATTACATTCAAATGTTAATACAAAATGCTTTACAAATTATTGTTCACCAAGACAACATTTTACAAAACTAAACATCTTTTAATATCACAATACAACTGTCACATATATATATATATATATTAATAACTAAACAACTTTCCTAACATACATATCTCATTGCTGTCATTTTTTGACAGGCAAGTCGCTAGTCATCAATAAATACAAGAGAACCAGTTCCATTGGCAGCCATACATGCCCACGCCATGACACTACCACCACCATGCTTCACTGATGAGGTGGTATGCTTTGGATCATGAGCAGTTCCTTTCCTTCTCCATACTCTTCTCTTCCCATCACTCTGGTACAAGTTGATCTTAGTCTCATCTGTCCATAGGATGTTGTTCCAGAACTGTGAAGGCTTTTTTAAATGTTGTTTGGAAAACTCTAATCTGGCCTTCCTGTTTTTGAGGCTCACCAATGGTTTACATCTTGTGGTGAACCCTCTATATTTACTCTGGTGAAGTCTTCTCTTGATTGTTGTCTTTGACACACATACACCTACCTCCTGGAGAGTGTTCTTGATCTGGCCAACTGTTGTGAAGAGTGTTTTCTTCACCAGGGAAATAATTCTTCGGTCATCCACCACAGTTGTTTTCCGTGGTCTTCCGGGTCTTTTGGTGTTGCTGAGCTCACCGGTGCGTTCTTTCTTTTTAAGTATGTTCCAAACTGTTGATTTGGCCACACCTAATGTTTTTGCTATCTCTCTGATGGGTTTGTTTTGTTTTTTCAGCCTAATGATGGCTTGCTTCACTGATAGTGACAGCTCTTTGGATCTCATATTGAGAGTTAACAGCAACAAATGCAAATAGCACACTTGAAATGAACACTGGAGCTTGTATCTGCTCTTTGTAAATGGGATAATGAGGGAATAACACACACCTGGCCATGGAACAGCTGAGCAGCCAATTGTCCCATTACTTTTGGTCCTTTAAAAAGTGGGAGGCACATATACAAACTGCTGTAATTCCTACACCGTTCACCTGATTTGGATGTAAATACCCTCAAATTAAAGCTGGAAGTCTGCAGTTAAAGCACATCTTGTAATTTTCATTTCAAATCCATTGTGTTGGTGTATAGAGCCAAAAAGATTAGAATTGTGTCGATGTCCCAATATTCATGGACCTGACTGTATATACCTAGATGCATGGATCTGCCACATCCATGGACCCTAAAACACTATGGAGCAGCGTGTTTACTTATCTGCCTTCCTTGATCCAGCACTCCTCTCACGCCAGCGTCTCCGTGTCCCAGCGTTTCCTCCCCTCTCCCAGGAAGGAGCGCCTCAATTGGAAGTCCTGCTTTGCAGAGATGTTGCTGGGAACAGCACTGGTGGTAGGAGAGAGGACCATCACTGGCCTTAGCTGTGACTGATCTTGGTCTGGAAACCACTTCCTGGGCGGAGTCAGCATGTTTGATATGATCTGTATTTACCTCTGTTATCAAAGGTCCTCTTCAATCTGTAGTTTTTAATACATTAGAAATTCGGAGTCTTGTCTAATTATTGTGATGCTAGGTTTTCGCAGACACCGGTTTAGGACATTTTGCTCTAATAGATAATTATTACCAGAAACGTTATTTATTACCGGTCACTGAATCTGGTAAATATGTAATGGGGGACTAGATGGACCGTGTTATTGGAATAAAACTCTACAATGAATTCTCTATTGAACAAACAGGACTGGACAATTACAGTCTGCACATTGTGACAGTTAAAGAAGAAGAAGACAATGAAGGAGAACAAGATGTTGATATCCAGCAGATTGTAATTCCTTCCCATCCATGTGAAGGTGAGTGACATCTAACAACCATCTCCCTGGATAGTATAAAGTCTCAGGCCCCAGGGTACGTCAGAAATAAGATCTATGTGCACCCTTTTAGGAATACTTATCATTCTAAAGTATTAAAATAAACTCTTAAGGGGAAGTGCTGGTTTCTACAGATTAAATCTAACGGACCTAGTGAAGACACATAGCAAACAAATTAGCAAAGAAACGTAAGTAGTCATCTGACAGCCTGACATGCATTTCACATAGGCTTTATCAGAGGTGTTGTCAATTAAGCCTATGCGAAACGTGCATCAGGCGGATTAGGTCACTTCAGTCAATAGAAACCAGTTCTTTCCTATAAAACTTTAGTTTAATCCCATTAATGATTAGTGTATCAGGATATATAGATATAGGTAGCCCTATATCATTTAGAGCTATATGGGGGTTACCATATAGAGGTATCATAATGGGAGTTATACCCTTCCTGGCTCCCAATATGGATAAATACTTAGTGTCTTAAAAAAACATTCATTTTAAAGCTGCACAAAGAGACACAAACACTAGATTGGTATTGGGTAATAAGAGTCTATAAGCAGTTTATCTCTATCTGTAGGACCTTTAGATGTGAAGCCTCCAGTTGTCTCCAAGGTTGGACAAGAAGATCTGAATATAAGAGATCAGCAGCAGGTGAAGGAGGAGGAGAGTCCTGGGAGTATCGGGGAAGGTGAGGAAGTGATATACAATAAGACAGTAATAAGACTTCCTGGAACGTCACATGGTCACCCAACAAGATGATTTTATCTAAAAGAGCATTATTACTTTGTATACATCTCACTAGCGATGTATGTAATGTGCACATACGTACATTAATGTACGCTCAGGAGAAATATATGTACAGAATGTGTATACATGCAACGGACACATGCACAGGATAGATACATGCGCAGGCTGGATACGTGCACAGGCTGGATACGTGCACAGGATACGCGCACCGGGTGGATACGCGCACCGGGTGGATACGTGCACCGGGTGGATACATGCACAGGATAAATGTACAGGATGGATACATATATAGAATAGATACATACACAGTACATGCACAGGATAGATAAATATACATTAGATACACGCATATACACGTACCGCATATATACACACAGGATAAATTTACAGGATAGATGCATACACAGGATAAATGTACAGGATATACAGTGGGGAAAAAAGTATTTGATCCCCTGCTGATTTTGAACATTTGTCCACTGACAAAGAAATGATCCGTCTATAATTTTAATGGTCGGTGTAACAGTGAGAGACGGAATAACAAAACAAGAAAACCCCAAGGAAAACGCATGTAAAAAATTTGCAGGTCAGTGAGGGAAATAAGTATTTGATCCCCTAATAATCAGCAAGATTTCTGGCTTCCAGGTGTCTTTTATACAGGTAACAAGCTGAGATTATGAGCACTCCCTTTAAGAGAGTGCTCCTAATCTCAGCTCGTTACCTGTATAAAAGACACCTGTCCGCAGAAGCAATCAATCAGATTCCAAATTCTCCTCCACCATGGCCAAGACCAAAGAGCTGTCCCAGGATGTCAGGGACAAGATTGTAGACCTTCACAAGGCTGGAATGGGCTACAGGACCATCGCCAAGCAGCTTGGTGGGAAGGGGACAACAGTTGATGCGATTATTCGCAAATGGAAGAAACACAAAATAACTGCCAGTCTCCCTCGGTCTGGCGCTCCATGCAAGATCTCACCTCGTGGAGTTTCAATGATCACAAGAATGGTGAGGAATCAGCCCAGAACTACACGGGAGGATCTTGTTAATCTCAAGGCAGCTGGGACCATAGTCACCAAGAAAACAATTGGTAACACACTCCGCCGTGAAGGACTGAAATGCTGCAGCGCCCGCAATGTCCCCCTGCTCAAGAAAGCACATGTACGGCCCGTCTGAAGTTTGCCAATGAACATCTGAATGATTCAGAGGAGAACTGGAGAAGTGTTGTGGTCAGATGAGACCAAAATCGAGCTCTTTGGTATCAACTCAACTCGTTTTGTTTGGAGGAGGAGGAATGCTGCCTATAACCCCAAGAACACCATCCCCACCATCAAACATGGAGGCGGAAACATTATGCTGTGGGGTTGTTTTTCTGCTAAGGGGACAGGACAACTGCACCGCATCAAAGGGACGATGGACGGGGCCATGTACCATCAAATCTTGGGTGAGAACCTCCTTCCCTCAGACATGGCATTGAAAATGGGTGGTGGATGTGTATTCCATCATAACAATGATCCAAAACACACAGCCAAGGCAGCAAAGGAGTGGCTCAAGAGGAAGCACATTAAGGTCCTGGAGTGGCCTAGCCAGTCTCCAGCCCTTAATCCCATAGAAAATCTGTGGAGGGAGCTGAAGGTTCGAGTTGCCAAACATCAGCCTCGAAACCTTAATAACTTGGAGAGGATCTGCAAAGAAGAGTGGGACAAAATCCTTCCTGAGATGGTGGCCAACTACAAGAAGCATCTAACCTCTGTGATTGCCAACAAGGATTTTTCCACCAAGTACTAAGACGAAGGGGTCAAATACTTATTTCCCTCACTGACCTGCAAATACATTTATAACTTTTTTGACATGGGTTTTTTCTTGGAATCAAATTCCCCCGTCCCCAGGATAGATAAATGTACTGGGTAGATTCATACACAGGATAAATGTACAGGATATATAATTTATAGGTAGGTATCCTTGTTAAATGTAAAGTAGATTTGGGTAAGAATGTATTACATGGCCAAGTCACATTATGCTGCCTGAAATGTCTTTCTTTCAATGGGAACCTAACATCAGTATTGCTTCTGACTTGTGTTTTTTTTTTTCAACAGATGGATCCCTCATTTGGAATACCTTTGAAGAGGACCACATTTCCCTTAGTACACCAGAATGTGTGTTGGAAAATTTCAGCGTATCACATAGTTTTATGGAGGCAAAACCAATAACTCACACAGGAGTAAAATCATTTGCATGTTCTGATTGTGGGAACATTTTCAGTTGTGCCTCAAATCTAAATCGACATATGAGAATTCACTCTGGAGAAAAAACGTTTGCATGTTCTGAATGTGGGAAATGTTTCAGTCGGGCCATAAGTCTCAAACAACATATGAAAACTCACACAGGAGAAAAAACATTTGCGTGTTCTGAATGTGGGAAATGTTTCAGTCAGGCCATACATCTTAACAACCATATAAGAACTCACACAGGAGAAAAACCGTTTGCATGTTCTGAATGTGGGAAATGTTTCAGTCAGGCTATATGTCTCAATAAACATATAAGGATTCACACTGGAGAAAAACCTTTTGAATGTCCTGAATGTGGGAAATGCTTCAGTCAGGCCATATATCTCAATAAACATATAAGAACTCACACTGGAGAAAAGCCGTTTGACTGTTCTGAATGTGGGAAATGTTTTAGTCAGGCCATAAGTCTTAAGCAACATATGAGAACTCACACAGGAGAAAAACCATTTGCGTGTTCTGAATGTGGGAAATGTTTCAGTGATGCCTCAAATTTACGAAAACATATGCGAACACACAAGGGAGAAAACACTTTTGAATGTTCGGAATGTGGGAAATGTTTCAGTCAGGCCATAAGTCTTAAGCAACATATGAGGACTCACACAGGAGAAAAACCGTTTGCATGTTCTAAATGTGAGAGATGTTTCAGTCATGCCTCAGATCTGTGTAGACATAAGAGAACTCACACAGGAGAAAAGCCATTTGAATGTTCTGAATGTGGGAAATGTTTCACTCGGACCACAAGTCTCAAGGAACATATGATCTCACATGGGAGAAAAAACATTTGTATGACCTCACATCTAAAAAATCTTACGGAAACTCACAAATGAGAAAGATAATTCATATAATGTAAATGTGGGAAGTGTTTCAGTGAAATCTCAAATCACAATGTACATAAAAAAACTTGCATAGGAAAAAATACCATTTGTGTGTTCTTAATATTTTTCTTTTTCTTCATTCTTTTTATGGTGTAAAAGCTAATACTATCAGTGAAAGTTAATCTAGTAAAAGCCATGGATCTTGTGAGTACACTGAGAATACATTTGGGTAACAATATTTTGTTGTCTAACTAAGATATATGCCAATAAATGAGAACACCGTGGAAGGCTTTTCCTCAGTTGAGAAGTACAATACAGGGGATATAAAAAGTCTACACACCCCTGTTAAAATGTCAGGTTTCTGTGCTGTAAAAATTTTTGTACCCTTCTCCTGACTGATACCTTTTAACAATGAGATCCCTCTGATGCTTTGGAAGCTCTCTGTGGACCATGGCTTTTGCTGTGGGATGCGACTAAGAAAATTTCAGGAAAGACCAACTAGAGCAGCTGAACTTTATTTGGGGTTAATCAGAGGCACTTTAAATTATGGCAGTTGTATGCTGACTCCTATTTAACACGATTTGGAATGTGATTGCTTAGTTCTGAACACAGCTACATTCCCAGTTATAAGAGGGTGTGCAGACTTTTGCAACCACATTATTTTTATTTTTCTTCCCTCCGCCTAAAAGATTTCAGTTTGTTTTTCAATTGAGTTGTACAGTTTATAGGTCACATTAAAGGTGGAAAAAGTTCGGAAATGATTTATCTTTGTCTAATTTTTTTACAGCACAGAAACCTGACATTTTACCAGGGGTGTGTAGACTTTTTATATCCACTGTATAGATAGTCAGATAGATAGACAGAGAGAGATAGTCAGATTGATAGCTAGACAGACAGATGCAATCAGACATTAATCAGATTATACTCTTTGTTCTATGTCTCATAATAAA
>CM050175.1:90367272-90372272 GCA_027410445.1 Discoglossus pictus | reverse complement strand
AGTCAGAAAGATAGATAGATAGTCAGATAGATAAACAGATAGATAGATAGTCAGATAGATAGTCAGATAGATAGTCAGATAGATAGTCAGATATATAGATAGAGAGACAGATAGATAGATGATAGATATAGTCAGACAGATAGACAGACAGACAGACAGACAGACAGATAGATAGAGGGATAGATAGACAGATAGATAGAGAGACAGATAGAGAGACAGACAGACAGACAGATAGATAGATAGATAGATAGATAGATAGATAGATAGATAGATAGATAGATAGATAGATAGATAGATAGTCCGAAAGATAGATAGTCAGAAAGATAGATAGATAGTCAGATAGATAGATATACAGATAAAAGTATAGTCAGAAAGAAAGATAGATAGTCAGATAGATAAACAGATAGATAGATAGTCAGATAATCAGATAGATAGATAGTCAGATAGATAGTCAGATAGATAGTCAGATAGATAGTCAGATAGATAGTCAGATAGTCAGATAGATAGTCAGATATATAGATAGAGAGACAGATAGATAGATGATAGATATAGTCAGACAGATAGACAGACAGACAGACAGACAGATAGATAGATAGATAGAGGGATAGATAGACAGATAGATAGAGAGACAGATAGAGAGACAGACAGACAGACAGATAGATAGATAGATAGATAGATAGATAGATAGATAGATAGAGGGATAAATAGATAGATAGTCAGATAGATAGATAGATAGATAGATAGATAGATAGATAGATAGATAGATAGATAGATAGATAGATAGTCAGAAAGATAGATAGATAGATAATCAGATAGATAGATAGATAGATAGATAGATAGTCAGATAGATAGATATACAGATAAAAGCATAGTCAGAAAGAAAGATAGATAGATAGTCAGATAGATAAACAGATAGATAGATAGTCAGATAGATAATCAGATAGATAGATAGTCAGATAGATAGTCAGATAGATAGTCAGATTGATAGTCAGATATATAGATAGAGAGACAGATAGATAGATGATAGATATAGTCAGACAGATAGACAGACAGACAGACAGACAGATAGATAGATAGATAGATAGATAGATAGATAGATAGATAGATAGAGGGATAGATAGAGGGATAGATAGAGGGATAGATAGAGAGACAGATAGAGAGACAGACAGACAGACAGATAGAGGGATAGATAGATAGATAGATAGATAGATAGATAGATAGATAGATAGATAGATAGATAGATAGATAGATAGATAGATAGAAAGATAGATAGATATACAGATAGATAGATAGATAGATAGAGGGATAAATAGATAGATAGTCAGATAGATAGATAGATAGATAGATAGATAGATAGATAGATAGATAGATAGATAGTCAGATAGATAGATAGTCAGATAGATAGATATACAGATAAATAGATAGATAGAGGGACAGATAAAAGGATCTCCTCTAACTCTCTTCTGGACATCTTTCAATCTGGCTTTCGGCCCCAACACTCCACTGATACAGCCCTCATAAAAGTCACCAATGACCTGCTTACCCCCAAGACTAAAGGTCACTTTTCTATTTTGCTTCTCCTGGATCTCTCTGCCGCCTTTGACACTGTTGACCATCCGCTTCTACTCCACATTCTCTCCTCCCTCAGCATTCGAGACACTGCTCTCTTGTGGTTCTCATCATACCTCCAAGAACGATCATTTAGCGTCTCCTTCTCCGGCAAGTCTTCTTATCCTCACCCCCTGTCTATTGGCGTACCCCAAGGATCAGTCATAGGCCCCCTCCTCTTCTCCATCTACACATCCTCACTCGGCACCCTAATAAACTCTTTTGGGTTCCAGTATCATCTCTATGCAGACGACACCCAAATCTATCTCTCAGCACCAGATCTATCCCCCTCTCTTCTAGCACACGTCTCCGACTGTCTCTCTAGTATATCCTCTTGGATGTCCACCCACCATCTGAAACTCAACATGTCTAAGACTGAACTCTTAATCTTCCCACCCTCTACTACAGCTTCAACTCCTCACATCTCTCTCTCTCTCTCTGTCAGTAATGCCATCATCACTCCCACCTCCCAAGCCCGTTGTCTCGGGGTTCTACTGGACCCTGCCCTCTCTTTCATCCCACACATACAGTCTCTAACCAAATCCTGTCTTTTCCATCTAAAAAACATATCCAAAATACGCCATTACCTTACACAAGACACTACTAAGATTCTAATACACTCTCTTATCATTTCTCGTCTTGACTATTGCAACTCGCTCCTTGTTGGCCTGCCCATCACTCGCCTCTCCCCACATCAATCCAATGCCTCCGCCAGACTCATCTTCCGCACACATCGTTCAGTGTCGGCAGCTCCTCTTTGTCAATCACTTTACTGGCTTCCCTTAGCCTCCAGAATAAAGTTTAAAATCTTGACCCTAACTTATAAAGCCCTCAACAACAGCGCACCCCCATACATCTCTGCTCTCATCTCCAAATACTCCCCCACACGCCCTCTTCGTTCTGCTAACGACCTTCTTCTTTCTACCACTCTTGTAACCTCCTCTCACTCCCGCCTCCAGGACTTTTCTCGCGCTGCCCCTATTCTCTGGAACTCTCTGCCTCGCTTCACCAGACTATCCTCCTGCCTTAAATCCTTCAAATCATCAATAAAAACGCACCTCTTTAAAGAAGCCTACAACCTTTCTCCCTAACATGCTCAGCACTACTCTCTCCCTACTGTACCACATACAAACTTCAACCTTTAGATTGTAAGTCTGCGAGTTTCAATCCTGCGCGGTGCTTTAGGGAAAGCGCTATGGACACCGGATTCCAAGCTCAAAGACAGGGCCACCCACTCTTTGCAATGTATGAATCTTTAACTTGTCATTGCCTGTAACTTAACTTATGTATAGCGCTACGGAATATGTTGGCGCGTTACAAATAAACGATAATAATAATAATAATAATAAGGATAGATAGATAATCAGATAGATTGATAGTCAGATAGAGGGACAGATAAAAGGATAGATAGATAGATAGTCAGAAAGATAGATAGATAGCCAGATAGATAGTCAGATATATAGATAGATAGATAGATAGATATACAGATAAATAGATAGATAGATAGAGAGGGATAGATAGATAGATTTATAGATAGATAGATAGAGAGGGATAGATAGATAGATAGATAGATAGATAGATAGATAGATTTATAGATAGACAGATAGATAGATAGATAGATAGATAGATAGAGGGATAGATAGATAGATAGATAGATAGATAGATAGATAGATAGGGATAGATAGATAGATAGATAGATAGATAGAGGGATAGATAGATAGATAGATAGATAGATAGATAGATAGATAGATAGATAGATAGATAGATAGATAGATAGTGTAACGGCTACCCCGGTAGTGAGAGGGTACCAGCCGTTGGAGACGTCCTTTTCCCTGGCAAGCTGCTGTGAAGGTGGTATAATCCCATCCAAGAGTTCCAGAGGGAAAGTCAGGTTCAGCATTAAATATCCATATAGAAGCACTGTGCAGTCTCAGAAGCCCAGACCACCCATATTGGACGACACTTTCTTGGGAGTCAAAGAATACTGTCTTTATTTTGTTATATGCAGAAATATATATACCCATCTCTTTCCACAGGTAATACACATGCCCATATTTGGCCACACAATACACATAGAGAGACAATAGGTGGGGTCACACCTCCCAGGGACTAGCCGGCTACTTTGATTCAATAACAGACATTGATAAGATAATGCTTCTCTTTGTTCCATCTTTCACAATGTGAACACTTTACACAATAGGGCTCTCCTGCCTCTAGGAGCCCCTAATAGGATTATGTATTCTGCTAGGTGTCTGCAATGGTCTGAGCCAACATCCTGCAGAGCACAAACCAACATATCGACAGCACAGCAATGTGACCATACCTCAACCACAATAATTAAATAACCATAACACAGGGCAAAACAGTGATGGGTTCCGTTACACACCTCCCCCGTGACCATAAGCCGGCATACACGGTCTGGTCCCAACGGATCGGCCTGGGGATGTCCGGACAAAATGATTTGTTGGTCACTTCTACAGTTTGACAACCCATCAGCATTACTGCAATTCACATTTCCTCACATTTCAAGAACAAAACAAACGCACACTTCATACAGCATTCACAGCAATAAACATTTCAAGGAGAGGGAAAATACATTTTACAAACTGGTTTCAGACAATTAAATAATGAAGCAGAAAAGCATCAGCCTTCCAAATGAACTGAAGTCCTTTAGCTAAACCGTCCCAAGTTGCAGAGTACATTCCTCCCCCAGCTCGTGGCCGGGCCCCTATTGTACAGGGCCCACTGTTCTCCCCCTGTACACCCACCCAAAAAATCCAGGATCCCATCCCAACAGTCCAGGATCCCAGTGTCCAAAAGGTGGGCCACAATCTCTGTCCCATAGAAACCTCTTTCCATATAAAACGTTCCCGCTCATCCCCTCTATCGTCGGCTAATGCTCTGTACTTTTGGAGGGTGGGGTCCTGTCTAGTTTCCCTCACAAGCTCTTCGGGGGTGTCCCACGCTATGGGTCTCTCTGTGGCGGTAGTGCTAAGTGTCTGCTTGTGGCTTACCTGGGTCTCCCGACCTGTTGTAGGAACGTCCTCGGTACGGGTCTGTGAGCGGATGGTCACGGGACAAGCAGCAGCAGTCGTGGGTAAAAAGGCTGAGGCTAGAGGGCCAATATCGTTGCCCAGCACAACCTCAGCAGGTAAATTATCCATGATGCCTACTGTGGTCTTTCCCGACCCGACTCCCCAATCCAAGTGTACCCGGGCGGTGGGTAAGCGAAAAACAGCCCCCCCTGCGACACGAACAGCAACGGTACGATTAGATACATGTTCTGGTTTCACGAGATGTTTCTGCACCAAAGTGATGGTAGCGCCAGTGTCTCTTAAGCCTTGTGCTATCTGTCCATTCACACGATTTGTCGGTGATGCTGGCGGTTATCC
>CM050175.1:90354772-90362272 GCA_027410445.1 Discoglossus pictus | reverse complement strand
TTTATACTCTTAGTTTTCTCAAATTTCTTTAGTTTAATCCTACTTTTACTAATTTTTGATACCAGATGATTCACCTGACCTTTAATCATAATTGCTTCCAGGTCGTGCAATTTATCTACTTTATCATATATAAATCCCTTTTGTTTCATTTTTTCTAGCAATGTTCCATAATTTATCCATGAAAAGGATTTTGTTACTCCTTTCTCCTGAAGTTCCCTTTGCTTTAATAGACTGCCTGCTGGGTATAAATCAGCTATATACAAAATTGATGCTTTTTTCAATAGATTTATTTCTAAATTAAATGATTCATCTCTTAGTATATCTATAGGTGTAGTAACGGAAGGTATATGAAAAAGCTCTGTTCTGATTTTACTTTTCCCCCAAAATTTTATAATAGATCTTATACCTTCTGGTAATTTATCCCATATTGTTTCTTTTCCATTAAATTTACCCAGCAGTGTTCTTATTGGGATAATTCCCACCAAATCTTCCTCAATGTTTTTCCATCCTATTATCCTATGTTGTAAATTCATATTAATTATGTGGGATATTGCTATATTTTCGCTGATCCTTTTCATATCTGGAGATCCCATACCTCCCAGATCGAACTTTCTATTTGTTATAGTTTTTTTAACTCTCACTTTTTTCCCAGCATAAACAAATTTGTCTATTATTTGCTGTATTATTTTAATGATATATTCCGGGACTTTCTCCGGGACACAGCTCATTAGATATGTTATTTTGGGGACAATACTCATATTAACTATGGCAATTCTAGCCGACCAGGAAAATCTTGTTGAATTCCAATCATATAAAAGTATTCTAATCTGTTTTAATATTTCTGTTATGTTATTTACTATAATTTTATTATTTTGGAAGCTAAATTTAATACCTAAATGAGTGACATATTTTGTATTCCAATTAAACGCATATAATTTTTTTAATTTATTTAATGTATCTTGCTCTATGTATTTGTATATAATATCTGATTTCAAAGGATTTATTTTGAAATAAGAAACTCTACCAAAGTCTATTAACAATTGTTGTAAATTGGCGCAGGATCCTATTGGATCTGTTAATGTTAACAAGATATCGTCCGCAAATAACATTATTTTGTAGTCATTATTACCTATTTTGATACCTTTGATATTTTCAGCTTTCCTAATTAATGATGCTAATGGTTCCATAAATAACAAAAAAAGCAATGGGGAAAGGGGGCATCCCTGTCGTGTTCCGTTGCTGATCCCAAACTTCTCTGTTTCGAAGTTTGTACCTGCAATATAAGCTGTTGTATCCTTATAAATAGCTTTAATTGTTTTAGAAGCAAAATTTGTGAACCCAAACTTTTGTAATACTGCATTCATGAATTCCCAACTAACCCTGTCGAATGCTTTTTCTGCATCAAATGACAGGATTAGTGTGGGGATCCTTTTTTTCCGAATGGAAAACATTAGATCAATTAGACGTCTGGTGTTATCTGATGCCTGACGGCCTTGTACAAAGCCCGATTGATCTAAATGTATCAACTTTGGAATAATTTTATTTAATCTATTTGCCATGATTTTTGTATATATTTTTAAATCAATATTAATAAGGGAAATAGGGCGATAGCTAGTTACTTCTTCTGGATTTTTCCCTGGTTTCAAAATGTTAATTATTTTAGCTTCTGATAGTTCTGACGGCATTTTTCCATGATTTTTAATCTCATTAAACATATTTTGCAAATGTTCGCCAATTTCCTTTTGAAACATTTTAAAATATAAGTGGTCAAATCCGTCTGGACCTGGGGCTTTGTTAACTTTTGCTTTGTTAATTACTTCCTCTATTTCTTTCAAAGAAATATCTTGATCCAAAAATCTTTGATCTTCTTCTTGTAATTTTGGTAGAGTTACTTCACTCAGAAATGTATTTATCTCTTCTTTACTAGGTTTTTTAAATGTGGTATTACTATTTAAATTGTATAATGAACTATAGAACATCTTCATAATATCACATATTTTATCAGGGTGAGTGTATAAGACATTGTCTGTGCCTCTTAAACTATATATTTTATTTTGATTTTTTTGTCTTTTTAGTTTATTGGCCAGATATTTACCTGTTTTATTACCCATTAGAAAATTGGTTTGTTGAAATTTCCACATCAGTGAATCAACCTGATTTTGTAATATTTTATTTATTTGGGCTTTCTTTTTAGCAATCAACTCTGTTCTTTCCACCGATGGGTTCACTCTATTTTCTCTTGTTAGTTTCTCCAAATCTATATACAATAGTCTCATGGGTTTCCCCCTTTCCCTATGCATTACTGCCATCCGTGATATCATTTGTCCTCTTATAACTGATTTATATGCGCACCAAAGCATGGATGGTGAATCTACAGTATTTTTATTAATTTTAAAAAATTCGTTTGTTTCCTTTTTTAAGAATTCCATAGTTTGTTCATTCTTAAATAAGATAGGGTCTAACTTCCATTTTTTTTTTTTTTTGCTTCTCTTTTCTTCTTTTAGATTCATACAGACCATTGAGTGATCTGACCATGTAGCGGTTGTTATTTCTATATCCTTAATTTGTCTTATTGTATTTATATCTGTTAACAAATAATCTAATCTTGAGTAGGATTTAAAACGATTTGAGAAAAATGTATAGTCCCTCTCATATGGATGTAGTAATCTCCATGCATCATAAAGGTCATCTTTTGATACTATTTTTCCAAAGTCTTTAGACGTTTTTTTAATCTGATTTTCTGAATTTTTTTTAATTGTTCCTATTCTGTCTGTTAATGGATCTAACACCATATTAAAATCCCCGCCAATTATTAATTGTCCCTTTCTAATTTTTTTTTATTTCTTTCAAAATCTTTTTGAGATATCTAATTTGTTTTACATTTGGAAGGTATATATTGGCTATTGTCATATTTTCTCCATTTATTTTGCCACACCAAATTATATATCTTCCTAGGGGATCAATAATTTTAGCTTCCTCATAGACTTCTATATTATGACTAAAACAAATTGATACTCCTCTAGATTTTTTATTGTATGTTGAATCTATTTTAATATTAAAGTTTTTATTATTTACATATCTTAAGGTATCGTTTCCCCAATGTGTCTCTTGTAGTAGAAGAATATCTGCTTTATTTTTTATATAATTATTGTAAGCTATTTTCCTTTTTGCTGGTGAATTAAGTCCATTAACATTATGAGTTATTATTTTAACCATTGTTTATAGTTATTACATTAACCTTCCACTTTTGTGTCCATATATCTAATTCCATCTCACCTCTCATCAATTGTTGAACCTGAGTCATTCGCATTCCCGGGATTTCATTCATTCGTACTTCCTTCATTCGTTCATTCTTACAAATCTTGGGCTTTATTTCCTTGGAACTTAAAATAAGTCCAATTTTACTTGTTTTCATATTTTTGCCCTTCATTCTAAACAATTAATAAGGGCTGTTATGCCAATTTTAGGAAATGCTAGGAATTATAATAAACTTACTAGTTCATTAGTTGGGAGGTCATATGATCTTATTTCCCTGATTTACGCCCTTCTTAAATATTGTCATTATGTATTTTAATTTAATTTTTCTTCTTACTCTCCTTGTCCCTCTATTCTTTCTTAATCTTTTATCCAACTAATACTATCTAGGGGAATATAAGTGATAAAAGCAAAAAAACTATCCTTGTCCACCGTAATCAAAATATTCCCCTATAATATATTTTAAATAGTGTCATCTTACCCTTTTTCATTCTACTGAACCCTTCCCTCCTGGCGGCCTCCTCCCATCTCATCACTTCATATTTCTCCCGGAACAGATCATTATAATACATATTCTATAAACAATTTCTATCATGATTTAACACACATTTATTAATCTGCATATTGATATATTACTCTCTTAACCTGTTACACTAAAAAAATCGAAATATCTATACATCCCCCTATATACCTTTATTCAAGAGGGAATCCATACCATTTTTCTCTGGTCCTTATACCCCCCAAACTTGAAGATTGAAATATATTGAGAGAACTAGTATTGATATTTACATATATCCCTTTGCCTCTTTGATATATCTTTTCTCTCTTTTCTTTTACCTTCATCCCTTACTTTACCCTTCCATACTCTCTTATCCTCCTTTTCTCTCAAAAAACAAGTATGGATTCTCCTCAGTACATATACAAAAAAATTCTAAAATTTTATTTCTTTATAATTTTTAAAGTGAATAGTAATTTATTAAACCATTCTGTAAATCTAAAAAGTGCATATCAAATAAAGTGCTTAATTTTCCCACCATGAGATATTTCCTCAGTGTTCTCTCAACGAGATAAAAGTGAAATTTTCCTAAACTCTAATATAGTGGGTATTTTTTATTGCTTCTATATTTTCCCATTTCGTAAACTTATTCTTACTAAAACCTGTTATATATTATCCATACAACTATCCAAAATCCCATTCCTTTATCTAAATAGAGTGTTTCCAATGCCATTTTAAATTTCTATACCTCTATAAAGTGCATAAGTAAAGTGCTTATGTTTACAAATATAATATATTATATCCAATCCACATATAATTAATTAAAGTGTTTTGTATCCTATAATAAACTATTAAATTCTATAAAGTGCTTTCATATTAAGGTGCTCAATATTCACTACCGTAATATTAGTGGTCTCTTGGTGAATATCTCTATTCTTATTCTTACTGCTATATTCTATGAACCCCTACATATCCACTATAATAAGTGGACCAACCCTAAATATGGAGAGGAGAGAAAAAAAAATAATAAAATAAATAAATAAATAAATAAATAAATAAATAAACAGTCCATAACAATGCATTTTCTTCAAGGGACTTTTCCTCTCCTCCTTAACCTCTATTATTTCAAGGCCCATTCCGGATTCTTTAAATTTAATTGGATATTGTCTTTGGGATTAATTGAGAGGTATATTCCATTTTTGTAACAGCATATGTCCTTCTTTAACAGAGTCTATTTTATTCCAGGAGTCTCCTTCCATTATATATAATCCCGTTGGATACTTCCATCTGTATTTAATTTCTGCATTCCTTAAGCTTTGTGTTATTGCCGTATATTCTCTTCTTTTATCCAAGGTATATTTAGACAGATCCGGAAATATTTTGATTTTATCATATGGTGCCTCCATTGGCCTTTTTATGTAATTAGCTTTGATTATTGTATCTCTATAGTTAATGGATTGAAGATTAACTATAACGTCTCTTGGTATATTTTTATCTAGTCCTCTAGGGAGGAAAATCCTTTGTATATTTTCTATTTTCATTTCATCTTTGGAGGTTTGGGGAGATAAGTTAATAAATAGATCTTTGATGTAACCCCGTAAATCTTTTTCGGATATGTTTTTATTTATTCCCCTTATTCTAATATTTTTTTTCCTTGATCTGTCTTCCATGATATTAATCTTCATATTTAGTTCTTCAATCTTATATTCCAATTTGTTTGTATATTTCAATAATGCATTATTATCCATGATTAGTTTATCACATTTGGTTTCCAATTCATTTATTCTTTTATTAGTTTCTTTTACTGAGTTTGTATTTTCCCTCAGCTGTTTTGTTATTTCCAACATGATCTTTTCTTGGGAATCTTGTAGAAGGTCTTTCATTTTTAAATAGGTTAATGGTTCCTCTTGTTGTATTTCAGTATTATCATGGAGAGAATATGTTATTTTCTTCGGGGAGGAAGTTATGGATTGTTCCAATAGGGATGATTCTGATTGCGTTGTTTCTAATATACTACTTTTTTGTTTCGGGGAAAAGAATTGATTTGATTCTGGGGCACCTGTTTTCTTCTCCTTGCTTTTTATTTTTATTGTATTTGAGGGTTTCTTATTTGCCATCTTATTGTTTTTTTGGGAGGTATTCCTGAGATTTTGTAGTTTTTAGTTTTCTCCACTACACTTTATCTCTTTCTTTTACTTTCGCTTCTTTCTTCTCTCCCTTTCTCTTCCTTCCCTTCTTCCTATCCTCCTTCTCCTTTCTTGTTCCCCTCTTTTATTCCTCCTTTCTTTATATAGAGTCCTTTAATTTTGTTTATCTTTTATAATTTAAATTAGTAGATGACCTTTCGTAATGTTTTAGAAGGGTTCTTTCTATATCTTCATCTTCGCGCCCTTAGCCTCTTATCTCTATCATATTTTTATACAGCTTATTATTGTTTAGCATTTAAACCCTTTCTCCCCAATTTCCTCTACCTCCTCTGCCTCAGTATATTATTATAGTCCTTTATCTTTGTATACCCCAATATAGCTCCCTTGCAAGTTTTAGCGGGTTTTAATATTTCTGGGGCTTTTATACTTATGGCATAATATGCCTCTTTCTGTCGTTCACCGTTGTTTTTTTTTTTTTTTTTTTGGGACTTTTATGTATTTCAATATTCACTTACTTATTCTCCTTTAGGTCTCCCGAGCTCTCTCGCGGGGAAACTCTCTCCTTCGCGCCCTTTTGCGCGGTTTGCTCGTATTCTCGCGAGATCTTCACGGGGATCGTCTCCGTCCTCCGACTTTACTATACTCTGCGAGGTTTGACTTTTTTAAATCCACCTTATATCAGTACTAGTATCTTTAAGTACTTATCATTTTTATTTAAATCAACCTATGAGGCATATTTGGGAGGAGGGATGGGAAGTATATAGGGTAATTGCACAAGCTGATAAATTATTCTTTATAAGAATTTTTTTTTTAAAAATCTTTACTTAGCTCCATAGTGACAGAATGGTCCTTCTTGAGGCTTTCCAGGCGTATTTAAATCGTTATAACCTTGGATCCAGGATCCGATGTGGGCTCAGGATTACTGCTGTCTGCAGGACATGACCTCCCAGCTCTCCTACCACCAGCTCATCTGCGAGCCGGTGTATGTTCCACTTCCGGTACCGCCCTCATGAGAGATAGATAGATAGATAGATAGATAGAGGGATAGATAGATAGATAGATAGATAGATAGATAGATAGATAGATAGAAAGACAGATAAAAGGATAGATAGATAGATAGATAGATAGATAGATAGATAGATAGATAGAGGGGTAGATAGAGGGGTAGATAGAGGGGTAGATAGAGGGGTAGATAGAGGGGTAGATAGAGGGGTAGATAGAGGGGTAGATAGAGGGGTAGATAGAGGGGTAGATAGAGGGGTAGATAGAGGGGTAGATAGAGGGGTAGATAGAGGGGTAGATAGAGGGGTAGATAGAGGGGTAGATAGAGGGGTAGATAGAGGGGTAGATAGAGGGGTAGATAGAGGGGTAGATAGAGGGGTAGATAGATAGACAGATAAAAGGATAGATAGATAGATAGAAAGACAGATAAAAGGATAGATAGATAGATAGATATACAGATAGATAGATAGATAGATAGATAGATAGATAGAGGGATAGATAGAGGGATAGATAGAGGGATAGATAGAGGGATAGATAGAGGGGTAGATAGAGGGGTAGATAGAGGGGTAGATAGAGGGGTAGATAGAGGGGTAGATAGAG